>CAIGQQ010002490.1:3221282-3243831 GCA_903798035.1 Danio albolineatus
ACTCACTGAAGGTAAAATAATAATAATAATAATAATAATAATAATAATAATAATAATAATAATAATAATAATAATAATAATAATAAATAAACAGATAAAAGCACACGCACTCCTGCACTCACTGAAGGCAATGAATAGAAGAAGCAAATATGATATAAGGAGAGCAACGCTATTAAATATCCATAAATCTGCATATCTGTTTTCCTTTATGTTTTCAATTGCATTATGGGGCTTTGATCTTTCCTTCAACACTTTTTTGATGTTGCAAAATTAGGAAAAAGTGCCTTTTGCTCATATTTTTCATAGTTTTTGAAGTGCTTGGATTGGTGTTTTAAATTGCGGTATAAAAGTCTGGTAATTAATAAACTGCTGTTACATTTATTTCTCCATATATTATGTCTTACAGATTGCATCTGTTCCTTTCCAAATACTGCACTCCTTCACTCACTGAGGGCAATGGATAAATGAAGCAACAATTATAACTGGAGAGCAACACTATTAAATATCCATAAATTTGCATATTTGTTTTCTTTTAATTATGTTTTGAACTGCATTATGGGTCCTCAATGTTCTCCAACAATTTTTATCATTGCAAAGTTAGAAAAAGTGGCTTTCACTAATATTTTTAATAGTTTTTTAGTAGATACTTTGCTTGGATTGGTGTTCAAATTACGGTATAAAAGCCTGGTAATAAATAAACTGCCGGTACTTTTTCTGCATTTATTTCTGTAGATATTATGTCTTACAGATTGTTTCAGAGTACATCTGCTCATTTCCAAATTATAAAAAAAGAAAATAAATAAATAAATAAATAAATAAATAAATAAATAAATAAATAATAATAATAATAATAATAATAATAATAAATAAATAAATAAATAAAGCACACACACTCCTGCACTCACTGAAGGCAATGAATAAATGAAGCAACAATTATAAATGGAGAGTAACACTATTAAATATCCATAAATCTGCATATTTGTTTTCGTTTATTTATGTTTTGAATTGCATTATGGGGCTTTGATCTTTCCTTTAACAATTTTTGATGTTGCAAAGTTAGAAAAAGTGCCTTTTATCCATATTTTTTATATTTTTTGCTTGGGTTGGTGTTGTAAAATTACTGTGCAAAAGCCTGGTAATACATAAACTGCCGGTACTTTTTCTGGACTTATTTCTGCATATATTACGTCTTACGGATTGTTTCAGAGTAAGCCTGCTCATTTTCAAATTATAAAAAATTTATTAATTTAAAACAATAATAATAAATAAATAATAATAATAATAAAATAAAAGCACACTCACTTCTGCACTCACTAAAGGCAATGAATAAATGAAGCAACAATTATAAATGGAGAGTAACACTATTAAATATCCATAAATTTGCATATTTGTTTTTTGTCAGCCACGGGCCCATCCATCTGGCCCATCAAGACTCGCTCTCATTTCATCAGTCCATAAAACCTTAGAAAAAGCCGTCTTGAGATATTTCTTGGCCCAGTCTTGACGTTTCAGCTTGTGTGTGTTGTTCAGTGGTGGTCGTTTTTCAGCCTCTCACCTTGGCCATGTCTCTGAGTATTGCACACCTTGTGCTTTTGGGCACTCCAGTGATGTTGAAGCTCTGAAATATGGCATCTTGGCAGCTGCACGCTTGACTTTTCTCAGTTCATGGGCAGTTATTTTGCGCCTTGGTTTTTCCACACGCTTCTTGCGACCCTGTTGACTATTTTGAATGAAATGCTTGATTGTTGGATGATCACGCTTCAGAAACTTGGCAATTTTAAGAGTGCTGCATCCCTCTGCAAGATATCTCACTATTTTTGACTTTCGGAGCCTGTCAAGTCCTTCTTTTGACCCATTTTGCCAAAGGAAAGGAAGTTGCCTAATAATTCTGCACACCTGATATAGGGTGTTAATGTCATTACACCACACCCCTTCTCATTACAGAGATGCACATCACCTAATATGCTTCAGTGGTAGTAGGCTTTCCAGCTTGGAGTAAGACAACATGCAGAAAGAGGATGATGTGGTCAAAATACTCATTTGCCTAATAATTCTGCACTCCCTGTATATTGTGTCCAATTGGGGAACACAGTACTATTTTACCCAGATAATTTTAAAAAAGAACTTATTTTAGAGCAGTAATAGCAATACCGTGATATTTTTATCCAATATTATCATACCGTCAGACTCTTATACTGGCCTATGCCTAGAATGCACTGAGATATAAAAGCACTGACAGGCCTTTGGAGCACATCTCCTCCACATCCGCTCTGAAATCTCGAGCACACGTTCGTTTTAGTCTTTTTTGCACGATATGTGTTTTTAATGTGTGCTGGCGGGCCGTCCCGGTTCCGCTCCGAGGGCCTGGAGTCTCTCATTACCGCGCTCGCTTCCTCTGAGTTATGGAGTGAGTCGAGGACGGAGCGATCCGAAAACACTCATCAGCATCCGCGCTGATACGCAATTAATTAGTCGATTAAACGTCACGTGGAAGCCGACCGAGCGAGTGGGCGTCCATTCTGCGGTAAGACGAGCCTCCGCGGCCTCCTTCACCCCCGTCCCGATGTCATCTCCGCCCCCGGCACACGGCTGCAGGAGAAATCTCGAAGGGATCATAACGTCTCCGGCAGCCGAGTTAACTTCTGCCTGCTGTGTGTGCATCAGTCAGAGCCGTGATCCGTCTCTCTGAAGACCAGCAACAAAAGTGGGAAGAGGAGGAGGGGAAAAAAAAAAAAAAAAAAAAAAAAAAAAAACACGCAGAGACGGAACAATACAGCCCACGGTCTGCACTCCACGCCAGACGGAGAGAGCTCAAAGCTGTGAATTTGATAGTGTCCTGCGGTCAGTCGCACACACACATCCGCTGCAGAAAAACAGCTTGGCCCTGAACTTCACACTGGAGGTGCTGTTGATCCAGACGAATGAGCAGTGCAGGGACTCCGTCAGGAAAATAAATAGTGTGAAGAGGCTTGTTTCTACATTAGTGATATAGGGGAAAAAATCACTCACTTTCTGTTTACTTCTGATCGTTCGTCAAAAAGTGTGAATAAACAAATGTGTTTTGGTGAAATGTGCACTGCATTACAAGTGTTTCCTGACCAGCAGTACTAGAATGATTCCTGAGGATTAGACACTGTATGCAGCTATACAAAAGGTCTTTCGGTTTCTTGAATCTGACTGAATGAAATAAAACTCAGAACGAGCTTCTATTTACTGCTTTTTTTCATCTTAGAAATATTGCCAAACTTCGACACATGCTATCAATGTCTGATGCGGAAAAGCTCATTCATGCTTTCATGACGTCTCGATTAGATTACTGTAATGCATTACTAGGCGGCTGCCCTGTTGGCCTGATTAACAAACTTCAGCTAGTTCAAAATGCAGCTGCTAGAGTGCTTTCTAGAACAAAGAAATATGATCATATTACTCCAGTTCTTTCAGCATTGCATTGGCTCCCTATTAAATATCGTATGAATTTTAAAATCTTACTGACTACCTACAAAGCCCTGAATGGCTTGGCTCCCCAGTATTTGCAGGAGCTCCTGATTTATTATAGCCAATCACGTCCGCTACGCTCAATTAATTCTGGACAATTAATTATTCCCAAAATATCAAAATCAACTGTAGGTGGTAGATCTTTCTCTTATCTGGCAACTAAACTCTGGAACAGCCTTCCTAGCACAGTTCGGGAAGCAGACACACTCTGTCAGTTTAAAAATAGATTAAAGACACATCTCTTTACATTAGCATACACATAAAACACAAATGCTTTGGAATCCAAATTCTCTAAAGGATTGTTAGTCTGCATTATTTAGGGCAACCGGAGCCGGGAACACTTCCCAAAAGACATTATAATTTGAACGGCATCTGCACTCATGTTAGTCTGTTTTTTATTATTCCCGAGGTTTCCATAATCCTGGACCATGCCGTATCCTGAGCAGCTGCTGTGGTGGTCATGGAGGAGTGGAGAGCATGAGACAGATTCCTGTAAGACGATCCCTGTGACAGACGAGTCCTCGCATTGTTCCCAAAGGGCCAGCCTGTTGACCAGCCGGTGACCCACCTGTGGTCTCTCCATGATGGATGTCCAGCGTTCTCCAGCCCCGGCGCCATAGACTGCAGCTCTGCACAAGACGTCTGGCCATAGGAGAAATGGTCGTGCCCAACTGAGCCTGGTTTCTCTTGAGGTTTTTTAATTCTTCAAGTTTTTTTCCTCGCCGCTGTCGCCTCTGGCTTGCATGGCTCGGGACTTGTAGAGCTGCGCATCGATGGATTACTCTTCAGTGTTTGGACTCTCAGCAGCGATTATTAAACCACGCTGAAATGAACTAAACTGAACTTTAACACTGAAAACTGGACTGACACTGTTTCAATTTTTTATAATGCATGTGAAGCTGCTTTGACACAATCTACATTGTAAAAGCGCTTTACAAATAAAGATGAATTGAATTTATTATTATTTTTATTTTTTTTACAATCAATTTTCTGGCGGCATGGTGGCTCAGTGGATGGCACTGTCACCTCACAGCAAAAAGGTCACTGCTTTGAGTCCCGGCTGAAGCTGGATTTATACTTTCGCCTGGCGCTGCATCGCAAGCACTCACCTCGCGAAACGGACGAGGCTTTTATACTCGCTGCGTTCGCCGTTGTGATATTCTTTAAAACGACAGGGGGCGGTGAAATGAAACTGACCGTAAAGTCAGACGGATAAACAGAGAAGTAGAAAGTTTCAGGAACTACGTCATATCATTAACAGGATATAGGCTGCATTAAAGTTAATATCTAGTCTGGAATAGTTAGTGGTTCATTCCACTGTGGCGACCTCAGATAAGTAAGGGACTAAGCTGAAGGGAAATGAATGAGTAATTGATTTTTGAATATTTAAAATAATTTTTTTTTAAACATTTTAAACCATAAATTAATAACTACTTTGTTGTCTTTGCAATGATGACAATCTCTGATCATTAACACCCTTGCATTAACACTGTTTGTCTGCAAGTTCAAATCAGCTAGAATTAGTTTGATTCTCTCAGACTTTCACTGAAGCAGCAGCCTGTCTTTCACACTACCAGTGATGTGCCATCAGGCGGCGCTAGAGAGTGAAGACCAGACATCAACACTGCCTTTCCCCACACACTCAAGGGAATACAGTGGAGATTAAACTGTGTACCCATGAAGTATTGAGACATTTAGACCACAGTTCAAATATCTCTCATTGCATCAAAGCGAGAGATTTCAATCTTTTAGCTGTTTTGAACTCACAAATGATTCATTGTTAAAGAGGTGTTCGACTTTAATATAAAAGGAATATGAAGGTGAACTTGATAATGTAAAACAAAAACTATAATTAACAGTTCTAAAAAAAATATGTACAATATTTAGTTTCTCTGAAGTTGCAATATTAAACTTCAACTCAGTATAGCTCTGTATTGGTTTCATGTATTTGCGGGAATCAGATTTATTTGCATTTATTCATCCCATTTGGAGCATTTAATCACCAATTATATTAAATCTTTATTTGTTTGCTTGTTTCATTTATAACAAGTTGGGCATAATTATCTAAAAATTCTTACAAAATCGAAGTATTATTTATTATTTTAGTAATGTAAGTATTTACCAATCAATTTTTTACTCATATCTACAGAGACATGAACTATATACTACATAACTGCAGGTTAACTCTATCTATCTATCTATCTATCAATCTATCTATACAAATATATGTCTGTCTGTCTGTCTGTCTATCCAAATATCTATCTTTCTACCTCTCCAAATATCTATCTATCTATCTATCTATCTATCTATCTATCTATCTATCTATCTATCTATCTATCTATCTATCTATCTATCTATCTATCAACATTAACTGATAAAGCAATTTGTCATTAGTTATTAGTAGGGCCAGCCAAATCTGCAGACATTTTTATCATATTCTGTGCAGAATTTTGTAAAAAATCTGTGGATTAATGCGGAACGATTTTGGCAGTATCATAACTGAAAAACATAATATATGAAATAAAATAATTAAATTTTCTAAACCTTTAAGGTTTACAATAGAAATCCAATTAGATTTTGGTAAAACAAAGCAAGTCTCTCATATAATAGATCTACTAAAAGACAGAAAATATTAATTTATAAACTGTATTTTAAATAAATCGCATGAAGATTTTCATATTAGTCAATAATATGACTGAAATTAATTTTAAAACTGAATAAATATAAATGTACACACATTTACACAAGTAAATATATAGACTCAATGAATATATATTATAGGGTTCAAGGGCGCGTTTGAATCTTTATTTTTCTAACACTTCTGTTATTGTCCTCTAATTAATCATTATTCAATATGAAAGCATCTGCTGAATGAATAAACACCAAGGCCAGTGCTTTCTTTAAAGTAAAAGCAAGCTGCTTTGATATCATGTTCCATAATGCAGGGACATGCAGACATTAGTCTGGTCGACGTCTCCAAAATACTCTTTGGAGTCGCTGTACTTCATTCCAAAACACTGTCTGGAAATGTGACACTCCGTATGACAGAAAGTCAGTTAAATGCAATACATTTGGCAATAGGCAATATAGTTCTAATGGAAATGCCATCTGTACAGTCCAGCGAGCAGCAAACACAGTGTATATACAGAAAAAAAAAGTCAAACTTTCAGAACGATTAACAGATTTGATGTCCAAAGCAGGACGTCCTACCGTCATCTCATATTCACTCCTTTCAGCACCATAAAGCAGCTCAATTGGATAGTTCACCCAAAAATGAAAGATCTGTCATCATTTACTCACTCTTCACTTATTCAATACATATTGGAGTTTCTTTCTTCTGTTGAACAAAAAAGAAGATACTTTTAAGAATGCTGAAAACTGGTAACCATTGGGTTTCTGCAGGTTTTTAAGACCCTTACATATGAAATTTCAGACTTATACAAAGGTAAAAGAGTAAAGATTTATTCTGATGGCCCATTTGGACCAACGGAAAAGATTTGTAACTAATTTAGCCAGTGTTTTAAATAATGTGTCAAAACATGCAAAATCTAGTTGTATACAAGTGTCTTCAGCAGGTAGCTACAAGGGGCACTTTTAAACAAGTGTTATTGAAAAGAAGACAGAGTTAAAAACAGTACTTGTTGAAAGTTCTATTGGCATGTATTGTTTGGAATTGAGTGGCTCAGTGGTTAGCACAGCCACCTCACAGCAAGAAGGTCGCTGGTTCGAGTCCCTGCTGGGTAAGTTGACATTTCTGTAAGGAGTTTGCATGTTCTTCCCATGTTGGCGTGGGTTTCCTCAGGGTGCTCCAGTTTCCCCCACAGTCCAAACACATGTGCTATCGGGGCCGTAGAGTGTCAATGTGAGAGTGCATGGGTGTTTCCCAGAACTGGGATGCAGCTGGAAGGGCATCCGCTGCATAAAACATATGCTGGATAAGTTAGGGGTTCATTTCGCTGTGGAAACCCTTGATAAATAAAGGGACTAAAGGATGATTTATGCCCCTCGCCATGGATGACCTCTCAAAAAAATGTAATTACATGTTGCAATGATGTGTAACGCAAGCCTGGAGATTGGTCAGCTTGGTAGCATTGACGAGCATATGCGGTACTGACAGCCCAACAGAGCGAGTGTTTACAACTGTGGAGTCCCTCGAAGGAGCTCCAGATGGAAACTTTTGTTTTTGTGTTTACCTTATGGTTAAAGTTGTGGCTTGCCTGCGGTTCCCACCTCTGAATGAGCGAGTTTTAGCTACTGGTAGCGGCGTTCAGTAAAAACAAAACACCCGCAAAGAAACTGGACACAGGGGAACATAAAAGCCCTACTGCCATCTAGTGTTTCAGAAGTGTTATTGCAGAGCAACACAAACAGCAAGCAGAAGTATAAATGCACGACAATGTGCAAGGCAGGCGCCGTTGGTCACACCGATCACTCGAAGCAGAAGTATAAACCAGCCTTAAGCCGAAGGAAAATGAATGAATATTGGCCTGATGGGGAAACTTTACATGGACAAAGGAAAATTAAGACAAGTCACTAAAACTAAATAAAAAAACTGAATATTTGAGCGAATTTAAGAATTTTTCTTTAAGGCCTAATATTTTGCTTTTGAAATTTAGGACTTTAAGATTCAGCAGACACCCTGAGACTTCCATAGTAAAAAAAAAAAATATATAAATTAATAAAAACTATGAAAATCAATGGTTACATGTTTCCAGCTTTCTTCGAAACATCTTCTTTTGTGTTCAGCAGAAGAGAAACTTTTCATTTTTGGGGTGAACTATCCCGTTTAATCCTGTCTGACTAGTGTTCTTCAACAACACTTCCCAATAATGATTAAAAATGAGTTCATGATTCTGTTGTGGCTGATCGACCATATTAACATCATAAATGCAAATCCGTCAAACAAGTGCGCTTTGATTACCTCTGTGAGTGGCTAAACGTGGATATAGACAATATATCTAAATATTTAATGTCCTGTATTTAGCATTGGCCTAAACTGAAACAAAACAATCATATTGTCAGGGATAAAAGAGTCCAATAGTCATGCATAATTATATGCAGAATCTTAATAAAAACTATAAAAGAAGCTATATTTACAAAGCTATCCCTTGACAGTGCATTAACATCATCAGAAATAGCAGTTGCATTGTCAGAATGCAGGTTAATGTACCTGATGTTTAACGTCATCTTTGGCTGAAAGCTGAAGGTCTCCATCATCATCTGCTTTATCTTCCTCTACGTCAGAGCTCTTTTCCTCAGAACCATCCTTTTCCTCTTCATCATCATCATCTTCCTCATCATCGTCATCTTCATCATCACTGCCTGATTCTTCAAGCCCAGAGAAAACGCTCTCTTCACTGTCCGACAGATCAGCCTGATCCTCATCTCCATCATCTAGATGACCATCTTTACCACTGTCCTTATCAAAGATTGGCAGCTGAGGAAAACAAAAATACATTGAGGTGAAGTTGGATTTAGCTGCTGCTTTTGACTGACAAAACCGAAGCAGTTTTGGCATCTTGCTGGTTTTATATTCGCACATTCGTTTATTTTTTAACAAAGTGACAACTTGTGACACGATTCCCACATTGTTTATCATGCTACTTTCATATATTCAGTCTGAAATAGCACGTAAATATAACTTTAAAACAACATTAGGACTACTTAATTGACTATGAATGATATTCTGATTCCCTGATATCCCTTCTACATTGAGAATCAGCAAACAAAACGTTTCTGAAATTTTATTTTTAAGGAGAAAAGTCTGATTATAAAACCAACATTACCAAGTTAAATTTAAGACTTAAGACATTTTAAAAACCATTATGAATGAAATTTTAGACTTATACAGGGCTAAGGACTTTTTGCAAATATCCCAGTTAGAAAAGATTTTCACTCACTCCACAAAAAATTGTATATATTTAATACAATAATAATAATAATAATAATTTTGTTTGATTTTATTAATTTAATTAATGAATTAATTATTCAAATATATCCATTAACAAACCCTACAGTCCTCATCAAGAATAGAACAAAGCACAGCTGTCAATTATTTCAATCTACAATAATAATAAATATAGGTCAGGCGTCATGGTGGCGCAGTGCAGGAAGTTTGCTGGTTCGAGCCTCGGCTGGATTAGTTGGCATTTCTGTTAGAAGTTTGCATGTTCTCATCATATTCGCGTGGGTTTCCTCCGGGTGCTCCGGTTTCCTCCACAAGTCCAAAGACATATGGTATAGGTGAATTGGGTAAGCTAAATTGTCCGTAGTGTTTGTATGTGAATGAGTGTGTGATGATGAGTGTTGAATGTAATGTTTCCCAGTGATGGGTAAATCATAAGCTGGATAAGTTGGCAGTTCATTCCCCTGTGGTGACCCCAGAGTAATAAAGGGGCTAACCCGAAAAGAAAATGAATGAATGAATGAATGAATGAATGAATGAATAGGTCAGTATCTTCAAAAGTAAATACATGGAGAACTTAAAAGCAAATGTTACAGTAAGGACAGTAATTAAATTTTATTGAGATGGATTGTTGATGATTGTATTGTTTATGTAGTGTTTATGGCTAGATTAGGTAGCTAAACATGAATAAATGAAAACTGAGACCCGTCAAAAAATATTTAAGACCTACAACACAACATTTCAGTAGATTTAAGACATTTTAAGGCCTAAAATTTAGCTTTTGAGATTGAAGACAATTTAAGACCCTGTAAAACACCAATGACATCATATTGACATGTACATTACACAGAAATAGATTTAAAACTGAATAGTCTTAGACAAATGAAATGTCTTGCAAACGAATTTCTATTACTAGTTTGACTTAAATCCAACTAGTATCAATAGTTTTATAACTTATGACCAGCAGTCAGCATTAACACAACACAATACTGCGTTTATAAACACGGTCGACAACTAGCCGTGTGAAAAGACATGATTGACATCCATAAATAGCATAATATACATGTAGATACAACTTTTCGCGTTATTAATCTCAAATTCATCAAGTGGAAACACCTCAAGTCAACCGCGCGCTATATAAACACGCGTGTTTCTATATCACGAGTCGAGTCTAACTACAGTCTGAGTACTTCAGAACAACACTATACAAACACAGCATCAAATCATACCTGTTCCTCTTCATTCTCCTCTAAATGTCGCTTCTTATTCTTTAATTTGCTCATGGTGCCGCTGTGAGTTGGATGCACGCTGAAACTGCGACCATGTGGGTTTGAATCAAAGAGGTGAAAGGTCAAACGGTGACGCGTTCGATTTATTTATTTATTCCACTTGTTTTTTCGCTTACTTTTTAATAAATTGTACTCAGCATGTATTTGACACAAATATATTGTCTTTTAAAGATAAAATATGCGGGACTCGATTGCGTTTTAACGCACTTGCGTCTGATGCAAAAGGTTAAAGTTCAACGTAAAACACGTGCTGTTTTAAAATCTCAAATTTGTACTGATTAACAATTTTAAGTTATTACAAATAATACAAATCGCACTAAATTTGTTTTTATTTACGTTTTTAGTTATAATAATCTTTAAAATATTCATTTATATTTTTAAACACCCGTCGCACTTGCGTCATCAGTACGCGACGCCTCCCAACGCTTCTTGTTTTCTACGCAGTTACTACGCGATGTGGATTTAATGGAAATTTCCACTTATTCTGGATCGTCTAAAACACCAAATCGGATCGATTAAGTCGTAACGATCACTTCTAAAGCAGGATCCGGACTCTTCGAGCGGTGATGAGAATTAAATCGGCTCGTTTGAACGGTTTAATCTGTAAAGCTTCACTTCGAGTGTGACTCCGCGCTTCGTCACTGACTCGTTACAGCGTTTTAATTACCGTCAGAAATCATCACTAAACTCTCCGTGATGGAGTATCACAGTGTGGGCCCCGGAGGAGTGGTGGTCACCGGGAACAATGTACCTGCGTTTCTGACCAAACTCTGGACGCTGGTGGAGGATCCGGACACTGACCCGCTGATCTGCTGGAGCCCAGTGAGTCTAGTCTGGGTCTTGCTTTGAGGAGCTGGATTATAGTTACAATTAAGTCAAGTCGACGTTTATTGTCATTCTTCTGGATGTGAGGATTGTATTAGGACGCGATGTTGTGTACATCAGGCGGAGCACGCCTCTAGTCACGCATAAATATAAACAAACAACAATACAATGTTTAAATATACATTTATACACCGTTAAAAACGTATTACACTGTACATTAATACAATCTGAAAGAACATATGTCAGAAATGTACATAAATGATGTATGATAATGTTTAAAAGAGATGTTTCAGAGATATTTATTGGGCCTAAACAGTACGTCTGTTGTTATGAAGGCACAAAATTTCTATTTAAAACAAACATATCTAGTATTATAAATAGTTCTGGTAATACCCGAAGATATAAAGTGGTAAACAATATAGAGACAGTGTCACAAGTAGTCACTTAGTAGAGAAATGAACGAATGTGTGAATATAAAACAAACATAACCTCATAAACGCTACATTGGTTAAAATGAAGGCACAGGAATGGCATTTTACCAAAAATATTCGTCTTTTATTATGATTAGATATGGTAAAACCTGTGTAAAATAAGCCCACATGTATTTAGAGAGCTGTCTTTTAGTTTATATGCAAACTCTTAACAGTCACAATCCCACTGACAGGGTTTTATTGTGGTTAAGTTGGGTTTATATTCACACATTCAGGCTTTCTCCTTAAAAATATCATTTCAGAAATGTATTCTTTGCTAATTATAAATAGGGAGATCATATTAGCAGCCAATGACTATCAAAATCCAACTTTGTTCACAGTTAAATAGTGCTAATGTTGTTTTGAAGTCATACTTGTATGCGATTTCAGACCGAATATATAAAAGTATGTGGTATACAATATAGGGACAGTGTCACAAGTAGTCACTTAGTACAGAAATGAACGAATGTGCAAATACAAAACCTTCTTTACTTCATAAACACTATGTTCATTAATGTGAAGGGCAAGGATTGTGATTTTTACCTTAATATTTATCTTTTATTGTGAACAGATTTGGTTAAAACCTGTGTAAAATGGGCCTAAATGTATTTAGAGAGCTGTCTTTTAGTTTATATGTGAACTCTTAACAGTCACAATCCCACTGACAGGGTTTTATTGTGGTAAAGTTGGGTTTATATTCACACATTCAGACTTTCTCCTTAATAATTTAATTTCAGAAAGGTTTTCTCTGCTAATTCTAAATAGGGAAATCATATTAGCAGCCAATGACTATCAAAATCCAATGTTGTTTACAGTTAAATTGTGCTAATGTTGTTTTCAAGTCATACTTGCATGTGATTTCAGACAGAATATATAAAAGTAGCGTAGTATACAATGTAGAGACCCTGTTACCAGTTGTCACTTCATTCAAAAATTAACAAATGTGTGAATATAAAACAAACTTAACCTCATAAACACTACATTTGTTGATATGAAGGCCAAGGATTGTGATTTTTACCTTTATATTTATCTTTTATTGTGACAGATATGGTAAAGCCTGTGTAAAATGGGCCTAAATGTGTTTCGAGAGCTGTCTTTTAGTTTATATTTGAACTCTTAACAGTCACAATCCCACTGACAGGGTTTTATTGTGGTTAAGTTTGTTTTATATTCACACATTCAGACTTTCTCCTTAAAAATATCATTTCAAAAATGTATTCTTTGCTAATTCTAAATGGGGAAAATTATACTAGCATGTAAACTGGACTGACAGTGTTTCAATTTACTGTAATCCTCTATCTGAAGCTGCTTTGACACAATCTACATTATAAAAGAGCTTTAGAAATAAAGGTGAATTGAAAGAAAAGTTTAATTAAATATATTAGCTACAATGTATTAAATTAAATGATGCTAATGTTGTTCTGAAGTCATATTTACATGTGATTTCAGACTGATTCTATAAAAGTAGCATAGTAAACAATATAGGGACCGAGTAACAAGTTGCCACTTTGTTCAACAATTGATGAACGTGTGAATATAAAACCAACTTTACCTCAGTATCCATGTCAAACAGTCACAGTTCCAAACAAGGGATCTTTCTGACCACATTTAATACAATTCTTTTGGCCCAATCCTGAACTCAGTTTGCCAAACTGTTTATCAAATGTAATTTACAAGACTAGAACTCTAAATGTATAGGATGACAGTTAAGGCGCTAACCGTCAGGCCTGAACCAGAGACGCTAAATAAACACATCAGAAGTTGAAAGGTATTGAATTAACAGTATTTGTCAGCTGTCTAATTCTGGACTATTATAAGTGCATTTGGCTGCTAGCTGATGACTTTGCTTAAGGTGACAGACCGAAGAGGGACATTTTGTTGGTCATTGAGGTGAAGTTAGTTTTATATTCACATATTCATTCATTTTTTATCTAAGTGACAACAGTCCCCATATTGTTTACCATGCTACTTTTCTTTTATATATATAGGGTCTGAAATAGCATGTTAATATGAGTTTAAATTAACATTAGCACTATTTAACAAACTGTAATCAATGTTTTACTTTGATAGTCATTGGCTGCTAAGAGGATTTCCCTATTTACAATTTGCAAATGATGCTTTTCTGAAATTCTTATGTCCAACCCTGTGAATATAAAACCAACTTTACCTGAATTTGTTGGTCTATCACTGATGTGTGTGTTTACTAAAACTGTTTGCATGGTCTATCACTGATGTGTGTGTCTACTAAAGCTGTTTGCTTGTGTTTTCAGAATGGCACCAGTTTCCACGTTTTCGACCAGGGCAGGTTTTCCAAAGAAGTTCTGCCGAAGTACTTCAAGCACAATAACATGGCCAGTTTTGTCCGTCAGCTCAATATGTGTAAGTATAAGTGGAATATGAGCATAACTTCAGTCTGTTTAATCATTTTGCTGATCTAATAGGCTTTATTTACAGACTTAGATGATGAATAATGTGGAGGATATTTACTGTTACAAGCTGAATGTGTCGAATTAATGTTTAGGCTCATTTAAATGTTAACATGGAAGATTTAGAGTTTGGTTTTGTTGGAAAATGTGAATATGTTTGAGTGGTGTGTATTTTAAAGGAAGCTGTACTGATGTTGTTAATAATTCCCGATTGTCCACATGGTGCATTTTTGGGTATTTTATAATAAAATTTAGCGTTTCAAGATGTTATGCAATGTAGATATGTATTATTATAATAATAATCATACTTTTTATTCATAAAATGTCATGATATTTATTCTTGATTGTCCACATTGTGTAGCTTAGAAATATAATGGTGTAATATTAATAAATATATAAATTTTATTTACAGCATTTATGTCACTAATGCTGCTTTTATTATTATTATTATTATTATTATTATTAATTATTATTATATAAAATATATATGTATATAATCACATTTTGTATTTTTAAAAATATTTATTTAAAAATAAAAACATTTTTATTTAAATATTTATTTAAATATTTATATTTATTCCTGATTGTCTCCATTTTGTAGCTTAGAAATATGTTGTTGTAATAATAAAAATACTTATTTCATACTCCGTGTTCATGACATCAACGCTGCCTAAATGTATTTTATAATAATAATCATAAACGTCATACTTTATTTACACATGTTCATGGTATTAATAATAGACTACGTTTATATGCTTAAAGTATTCTTTTAATAATATTAAATATTAATATAAAAGTTTTATGATTTTAATGCCAAATTTTCCACATTTAACTTAACTTACTTAATTTACAATTTTCTGTAATATTAATATTTTATGACTGTAATCATACTTTCGTGATCTTCCTAATTGTCAAGATTTAGCATTTTGCAAATCTGTTTAACTATAATTTTAGTTTTGTTTATTTATTATTTAGTTTTATTTAATATTTGAGTAAATAAGTACTCATTCAGTTGAATTGAGAAATGAGTTTACATTATGAACATTATGGTAACACATTTCTGTACTTATAACATATATTAATAATGCCTTTCTCGCAGATGGTTTTCGGAAAGTGGTCCACATTGAGCAGGGAGGGCTGGTAAAACCAGAGAAAGACGACACAGAGTTCCAGCATCCATATTTTATCCGGGGACAGGAGCATCTTCTGGAGAATATTAAGAGGAAGGTGACGACGGTGAGTGCATTCTTATCTGATTTATCCAGAAAATTACATCTGCACATCATAAGAAACATCTTATTAAAATGAGAATGTATGAGCGAGACGTTTATTAGACCCTCAGTGACCTTGAGTTTTAAGTGCCCTCCTTGTTTTTATAATTAGTCAGTATTTCAGAGGGGCTTTTTAAATCCAAAGCAGCTTACATCGAGGCTGAAGTTGATTTAGGACGCCGTTATGATGTCAGACCTCTAATGCGCTCTCAGCTGATCAGGGTTTTTGGGGGGTTCCCCTGCTGATCTTGTTTCGCTTTGAAACCTGCCGTGTTTCGCTTTTTAAATCAACATTTGACAATTGAATTCTTCCACTGGGAGAAATTTAATAAGTTAGGATTAATGGACCTTTCTTATTGGATGCCAGCTCAGTATGTGTAGTTTGTGCCTTAGGTGTTTATCTAGCTGTGAGGCCTGTTTCTATTCCATTTATTCTGGATGCATTTGACTGATGTATGTCCCATTTTCTGATATTATGATATCATTTTTTGAATAATAAAATATTTGCATTTATATGTTTTTTTTTAATTAGTTTTTTAATTAACAATTAACAATTTATCATCTTAAAATGCCTTATATGATGTCCCTGGTGACCTTTTAATTGTTTATTTATTTCTATTGCATTTTATTTGACTTGTTTATGCATTTTTGACAGCATTTATATTATTTTAACAATTTTAATATGAATTCTAATATGAATGTAATTGGAATTGCGTCTGCACGATATTGGAAAAATCTAACATTACAATATTTTTTTTATTTTGTGAGATATATTGTGATATGAATACAGTGTCACCACTTAATACCTCTATTTGCAAAGAACCTAGAGTGTTAGATCGATTGGGATGTTTTTGCAATGGAAGTGCATCTCCATAAAATCTAATAAACAATTTTGTATAAATGTTTTGGGGTCCCCCAAAACGTTTTTGATGCGGTCTGTGCTATTTGCAGTGCATTTCTGTATTTCGCATGTGTTGTGAGCATTTATGCATAACAATCTGTAAATACAAACAAGAAAAAGATACAATTGAAATAAAGTGTTTTATCGTTTCCAGAGTCTAACAGTATTCAAGTAAAGAAACTGAATGATAGAAAAAAATAAGATTAATTGTAGTTAAGGTCACAGATGGTACAAATTCTTATACCCAAATGCTTTTAAAGTTATTATGCAATCACAAGCATCAAAAACACATACAAGAGATAAATTGTGACACAAACTCAACATTGCGTATCCTGCAATGTGACTATTGTGAATGTTCACATTGCGATATCGATGCTGAAACAATATATTGTGCAGCCCTAATATAAATACATAACAGGCCCCTAGAGACGTCATTTAAGGTATTTCAAAATCATAAATTATTTGGATCAATATCTTTAAATATTACTTTTAAACATGCAGTTAATATATTATGCAATATTTTCTGTTATTTCATGTTTTCACAATATTGGTCAGAATCATTGGAATAATTACAGACCAATTTTATTGAATTGACAGCCCTAGTTCATAACATTCAGAAAGGTTCATTATAAGGTCCTTATAATATCACATAAAATAATAAAATAATTATCACATAAAATAATATCACATATAATCACATACCTTAAAATATCACATAAAAATATGTATGTATATCAGTGTTTCCCCTACCATAGTATTAGGGGGGCGCCCCGCCCTCCCAACGGCTTTCCCCACCCCCCCCTGTAAAGTCAAGTTAATGTTTTTTTCTATATAGTGCCAGATCACAGCTTCTTTTAATAAACAAGCTAAATAGCCTATGCAGGGCTTAACTTGTGCTGAAACACGCCGGATCCGAATCCGGCATCTCTGAAATCTGATCCGGCACCTCATTTTACCTATCCCCCTTCTCAGCCGCCCTCCTCCCCCGTCCGCTGTTCACTTTCTCTTTTTTCCGCGATCTCCCCGAGTCAACAACTCTCCTCATTTTCGTCCGCGACACCCCTCCAGCATCCAACGCCCCGCCATCCACCCATTTACACAACGGCATGTCTTTTCTGTCTCTACACGGTCGCGCGTTTACAAATCTCTGCTCTCTGAATCGCGCACGGTCGTGTCCCACACAGCCACTCTCTGAATGTCAGAATGTCGTCTGACAGCAATTTTGAAGGGAAATTTTGCTTTATCAGTTGTAATTAGTTGTACTGCATGTCCACTGCATTTCCGGTCATAGAATATTAAATAAATGATTTGTATTTCTAACTTTTAACTAAACTTTTAATCCATCACGTGTCATAAGATGTCATAACATAGGTTTAGATTATAGGTTAAGATTATAAGTTATAGTAAATATTAAAGTGTTTTTGAACATGTTTTTTTCAGTATTTGGTTATGTTTATTTATAGTTGCTGTGATATTTTATAATATGCATATGGTTCAAAAACACTATAGTATTCCTATAAGTTACTATATTTTTTAATGTGGCAGTGGATGCAATTGGAATATCAAAAAGATGGCCAGAATCACAGAAGATGAACAGCTCATTACTTAAAAGGTTGAACTGTACTTAAAATATACATCTCAGTGTTTCCCCTAGGTTTAAAGGGCGCCGTGCAACATTTGATTTTTCAAATTGTTTTATTTTACAGATGCGTTTCCACAGTTATTAATATCTTAAATCCATAATTTTTTAGATAGTTCGATGTAAATTTAATTAATGGAAACTGGAAAGCATGATTTGTTTAAGACAGTTAAGAACGTTCACATTCTGTTCAGAGACTCTCCAGTTTAGATTTTTCCTTTAAGAAATTTGCAGAGCATGATGGCTAACCAGCCCAAGTTATTATAAATGTATATATATTTTTTGCGTGCATGCAATGGTTTCCATGTGCTCTGCCGGGTTTCCTCGGGTTGCTTTGACTCCTGGTGTCCCTCTTTCCCCCCTTTGGCTCGGTGACAGATTGCGATAATCAGCAGGTCTGAGCTAAAGCCAGATGGAGACTGAGTGTGGATTAGATATTGAGGTTCTGGGGCACTTAATCTGGCGTCGCTCTGGTGCTCCATCACCACTTTCCAGTTCTCCGATTTATAGTCTTTCCTCTGCCGCTCTGTCCAAATGTCCAGCTCAGGGCAGAAATCAAACCATTAGCACATGCTTTCCACTACGTGAGGGTTCAGAAAGGGGTCACACACATGTCCATGTCTGACGTTTTCCATTGTGTCCGTCTGCAGGTGTCGAATATTAAACATGAGGACTTCAAGATTAGCACGGACGACGTGTCTAAAATGATCACAGATGTCCAGCACATGAAGGGCAAGCAGGAGTCCATGGACTCCAAAATCAGCACCCTCAAACAGTAAGTCATGAGAAGTCGGTAGATGATGAAAAGGATGTGTTCGCTCCATAAAAACATGAATATTCTGTCATCATTTATTCGCCCTTCACTTTTTCCAAATTTGTAAAGAGTTTTTTTTCTTCTGTTGAACCCAAAAGAAGATATTTTGAAGAATGTTGGAAAACCAGTAACCATTGACTTCATTTTTAATTTTATAAGACAGTAGAGAGTATAGACAGTAAAGTGTGGGGAGCAAATAAAGGAGAAGGATTGGCATAGGACCTTGAGGCAGCAATCAAACTCGGGTTGCCTTGGCTCAGGTGGTTAAAACTGTCGCCTCACAACAAGAAGGTCACTGGTTCGAGTTCTGTTGGGTCAGTTGGCATTTCAGTGTGGAGTTTGCATGTTTTCCCCGTGTTGGCGATGTAACAAATAAAGAGAAAATTTGAAAATTAAACCTATTTAAAAGTAAAATGTTTTACTTTTAACACGTTTTTAAAAGAAAAACACTTATTTTGAGTTATAATAATACACCAGCCACTTTATTAGGTACGCCTGTCCAACTGCTCGTTAACGAATTTAACATGTAGACATGGTCAGGACGATCTGCTGCAGTTCAAACTGAGAATCAGAATGGGGAAGAAAGTTGATTTAAGTCACTTTGAATGTGGCATGGTTGTTGGAGCCAGACGGGCTGGTCTGAGTGTTTCAGAAACTGCGGATCTGCTGGGATTTTCACGTACAACCATCTCTAGGGTTTACAGAGAATAGTCTGAAAGGAGACAATATCCATTAAGTGGCAGTTCTGTGGGCGCAAATTCAGAAGAGTATCTCTGAGCTCTGCAGAAGAGCATCTCTGAACACACAACACGTCAAACCTTGAGGCAGATGGGCTACAGCAGCAGAAGACCACACTCCTGTCAGCTAAGAACAGGAAACTGAGGCTACAATTTACACAGGCTCACGAAAAACTGGACAATAGAAGATTGGAGAAACGTTGCCTGGTCTGATGAGTCTCTATTTCTGCTGCGATATTCGGATGGTCGGGTCAGAATTTGGCATCAACAACATGAAAGCATGGATCCATCCTGCCTTGTATCAAGGGTTCGGGCTGGTGGTGATTGTGCGATCACCATTAGTACCATCTTCTGATGGCTACTTCCAGCAGGATAACACCATGTCATAAAGTGTGAATCCTCTCGGACTGGTTTCTTGAACAGGACAATGAGTTCATTGTACTCTAATGGCCTCCACACTCACCAGATTTCAACCCAATATAGCATCTTTGGGATATGCTGGAATGGGAGAATCTGTAACTGTGTGATGCTATCATGTAAATATGGACCCAAATCTCTGAGGAATATTTCCAGTACCTTGTTGAATCTATGACACGAAGGATGAAGGCAGTTCTGAAGGCGAAATTGGGTCCAACTCGGTATTAGTATGCTGTACCTAATAAAGTGGCCGGTGACTGTATATCCCAATGTTACTGATTTTATACAGTATCCTCGATCAAAAAAATCCAGCCTTATTGAGCAGACATGACCAAAATTATTAATTCTTCCAAGCTTATTTTGACCAGGGTGATTCAGTCAATATGTTCCACTTTCTCTTCCTGTTCTGGTTTGGTCGAGTATCTAAACCGACTGCTAAGTAGAAGTGCTGATGTAACAGTTGGCATGTTGACAGTCGTTCAGTTAATCCTCATCCAGCGTTACGCCGACTGGATATCAATAGCGGTTCAAAGTGTAACGGCTGAGATGTGAATGTGGGCTAATCTCTGCCGGGTTTGTGGCCGCTCATTAATGCTTCACCTTTTTCAACCCGGTTAGTCATGGCTCTAAATCAGCCAGTGTGACGCGTCTCTGCAGCTGTTCTGAGGCCAGTGTTTGAGTTTGTCTGTTCAGCTGCTACACACACATACACACAGGCTGAATATTATGGCGATGTGGGATAGTCACCTCTAAAATTAGTTGGTTATTAATACTCAAGGATTGGTTATTGATTGCTTTTTTTGCAATTTTAGGAACTTTTTGCACTTTACAATTTTGCACAAATCATTTAAATATATGTTATTTAAATATATGTTAATATGAATATCATTTAAAGGCTGGTTTCATAAACAGGGCTCAGCTTAAGACAGCTCATAAATGCTATTTAGCTTAGGACTAGCCTTAAACCAAAGGCAAATATATGTTTTATTAAAAGGCAAAAAATACATTTGGCAAGTAATTTCAATTAATTTCGTTATGGCTACTTACTTAATCATATTTCTTGCGGTTTAAATTATTATTATAATTTTTTTTTAATCCAACAGTTTTTAATAGATTTATTAAAAAATAGTTACATTATTTGAAACAGTTGAACTTTTACAATTGGGGCAAATTGTGAATGTTTTTCTACAGTATAGCTGTATGTCTGTATTTTAAGATTGTTGTATTTTTTTCTGTTTGAGGATATGGAGAGTTTGTTTAGTGTTTATGTTTGGTGGTATTTGAGAGCTCTGATCCTCCTGTTTTTTTTGTTGTTATGTCTAGTTGAGGATTTGGAAAGTTTTGAGTTTGTTTGGTGTAATTGTTTGCTTGATGGAGGTTTTGGATAGCTTTGACGTTCCTACTTTGTTGTTGTTTTGTCTGGTTGAGTATTTAGAGAGTTTGTTTGGTGTAGATGTTTGTTTGATGGAGATTTTGGAGAGCTCTGATCTTCCTGCTTTGTTGTTGCTTTGTCTGGTTGAGTATTTAAAAAAGTGTTGGGAGATTTGGGTTAATGTTTTTCTGTGAAGGTTTTATAGAGCTTTGATCCTCCTGTTTTGTTGTTTTGTTTTGTCTAGTTGAGTGTTTGGAGAGTTTTGAGCGTTTGTTTAGTTTTAATGTTTGTTTTATGGAGGTTTTGGAGAACTTTGACGCTCCCGCTTTGTTGTTGTTTTGTCTGGTTGAGTATTTAGAGAGTTTTGAGATTTTGTTTGGTGTAGATGTTTGTTTGATGGAGAGCTCTGATCCTCCTGATTTTTTTTTTTTTTTTTTTTTTTAGTTGAGTATTTGGAGAGTTTTGAGAGTTTAGTGTTAATGTAAGTTTGTTGAAGGTTTTGGAGAGCTCTGATCCTCCTGTTTTGTTTTTGTCTTGTTAAGGGTTTGGAAAGTTTTAAGAGTTTGTATGGTGTTGATGTTTGTTTTATTGAGGTTTTGGAGAGCTTTGATGCTCCTGCTTTGTTGTTGTTTTGTCTGGTTGAGAATTTGAAGAGTTTTGGGAGTTTGTGTTGTGTTAATGTTTGTTTCTTTGGAGGTTTTGAAGAGCTCTGATCCACCTGTTTTGTTGTTGTTTTGTCTGGTTGAGGATTTGAAGAGTTTCGAGAGTTGGTCCAGTGCTAATATTTATTTCTTTTGAGTTTTTGGAGAGCTCTGATCAACCTGATTTGTGGTTGTTTTGCCCGGTTTAGCATTTGGAGAGTTTGTATATTGTAATGTTTGTTTTATAGAGGTTTTAGAGGGCTTTGACACTGGCGTTTTGTTGTTGTTTGTCTGGTTGAGGATTTGGAGAGTTTTGAGACTTTGTTTAGTGTTAATGTTTATTTGAT
>CAIGQQ010002490.1:3254186-3274158 GCA_903798035.1 Danio albolineatus
GTGTGTGTGTGTGTGTGTGTGTGTGTGTGTGTGTGTGTGTGTGCGCGAACGAACTCTGTTACTGCATTGAGTGTGTCTCATCGTTGCAACTCCTTAACAAACACATTAAATAGTCTTTGGTAAAGTTCTTACTGTTGTATTTCTCAAACGTAGTGAGATCTGCTTCTTTCAGATCTGTTCCTGTTGTGTGTCTGTGTGTCTGACGCAGCCGAGGGCGGAGATTGAGGCACGCTGATGGGAACGGTGGGCGGGGAGGACTATTCTTAAAGGGCTAGCGCCAAAAACCGCAAAAATTTGTTTAGGGCTATAATGGAAGGACTTTAAACAGCTATAATTAATAATCTGATGGGTATTTTGAGCTGAAACTTTACAGACAAATTCTGCTGACACAAAAGACTTATATTAAATATAAAAAAAGGGGTCATGTATGTGCCCTTTAATTTCCATTGATTCATTTGAGCTCCTAATACAGCATTTATATAATTTGTATATAAATTAGTCTTGTTTTGAACAGATTTTACACATATTTGAAAATATGCAAAAGTAATTAGGTTGTTTTTGAATTAATTCAATGAAAAGGATCAAGCGAGAAGGCAAATCATACTCATTTTGCTGGCTGAAATCAAATCAGTGTGTTGCTTTGTATACTATAAACTGATAAATGAGCACGTTATGGGTTTTATACATGAAATAAAACATTTACAAACCCGTATTCACCAAATTCATGAGAGCTGATGTCAAATACAAAATTACTATACAGTTATAATACAATAATAAACAATGTATAACCTTAATAACATATCTGATTATCACTAAAGTCATGTAAAGAAATACACCATAAAACACACACAAATCCTAATCGAACATTAGTTTTGTTTGTTTTAAAATTTAGTTAAACGTTCATTTTCCTTCGACTTAGTGCGTTTATTCATCAGGGGTTGCCAGAGCGGAACAAACCGAACGTTACTGGATAACACCTTTACACTCTCATTCACACACACACTCATACACTGTGGCGAAGTTTGTTTACCTATTCACCTATAGCGCATGTGTTTGGGCTGTGGAGGAATCCCATGCCAACATGGGGAGAACATGAAAACTCAGAAATGCCAACTGACCCAGCTGGGACTCAAACCAGCAACCTTCTTGCTGCGAGGCAACAGTGCTAACCACTGAGCAGTATAGACACATGTATCATGTCAAATCAAACTTATATTTTGGCTGTGATTAACCTTTGACTAGCATAATAGAAGCATAGAAATGTTATGATATATTTAACTTCATCCAGGAACGATGGAAATGCATCATAATAGCAGGTAAAACAGGTGTAAACCTGTCCTTTAATGGCCTCGAGCGATTGCTTACTGAAAAATGAAAGATCTGTCATCATTAACGCACCGATTGGTTTCCTTCTGAGCACAAACAATCCTCTTTTTTTTGGATAAAGAGGATGTAGTGACCACTGACATCCAAATTTTGTCCTCCTCCATTTTAAATAATGGGAGTGCTTATGACAGGATTTTCACTTGCATGTAAACAATCTCCTCCCACAGTTCCAATAAATATTTAACATAGTTCATAAAGGGAATAATCTCGATTGGACCTGCAGGACCGCTGCTCTTTACTAACTGTTCAGCTGGGTTATTTGTGGCAGCTCGGTTCAGCCTGGCATAGTGACTAATACTAACAGTTTTCCAGATTCCAGTGTAATATTTTATATATAATATTTTATGGTCTGTCTTGCACTGAATTTTCTTTTTATATAGCTAAGTGCAAGCTAATATGTGCTAATATTGGCTCTACGTCTACATGAGTTTTTAAAAATGTGTTGCTGTTAAATGTAATCAGCAGTCTAGACTCATTTTCAAATAATTATCTGAAAATTAGCACTATTATGTGTGTAACCGGTTAGTCCTGATGGCTCACTCTGACGTAGATTAGCTTAAAGATCTAAAACTAGGCTTTATTATTAGAATCTGCTTCATTTAAGTAGAATTTGAAGATTGTCCTGGAAATATTGTTAATAGTTTAGTTTTACAAGCTTGGCCAAACTAACCAACAGCATCTGGTGGCTTTAAAATGCCTGCAACAAAATGTATTACCAAAAAAGTGTAAGAAATTTCTCTATATTTTCTGATAGTCGAGCATCCTTATATACACTCACCGGCCACTTTATTAGGTACACCTTATAAGCACCGGATTGTACCCTCTTTTCCCTTCAGAACTGCCTTAATCCTTCTTGGCATAGATTTGTCAGCTGCACATACATGATGTGAATCTCCCATTCCACCACGTACCAAAGATGCTCTATTGGGTTGAGAGCTGGTGACTGTGGAGGCCATTTGAGTACAGTGAACTCATTGCCATGTTCAAGAAACCAGTCTGAGATGATTCACGCTTTATGACATGATGCATTATCCTGCTGGAAGTAGCCATCAGAAGATGGAGACACTGTGGTCATAAAGGAATGGACATGGTCAGCAACAATACTCAGGTAGGCTGTGGCGTTGACACGATGCTCAATTGGTACTAATGGGCTAAAAGTGTGCCAAGAAAATATCCCCCACATTATTACACCACCACCACCAGCCTGAACCGCTGATTCAAGGCAGGATAGATCCATGCTTTCATGTTGTTGATGCATGACTCATGAGACCAGGCAACATTTCTCTAATCTTCTATTGTCCAGTGTTGATGAGCCTGTGTGAATTGTAGCCTTAGTTTCCTGCTCTTGGCTGACAGGAGCAGCACCCGGTGTGGTCTTCTGTTGCTGTAGCCCAGGCATGTCCAAAGTCCGGCCCGCGGGCCAATCACGGCCCGCAGTCAGATTTCATACGGCCCGCAGATTCCATCTCATAATGTGTTATTTATGGCTCGCTAGCTCTGTTAGAATAAATAAACCAAGGGAGAGTAACCAATAGCGTTAGAGATAACAAGTAAACCAAGGCCCGCCCCAAGACAAAAATCGAAACAGTTTGGCGCAAGCAGAGAAGAGCCAGCGAGCGAGCGGAGAGAACTGAACGCGCGCGCGGTGCAGGCATGACCTCACTCGCGAGAGCGTACATCGTGCGCACAGATGATGATGTGCGCGCGAGGCCCGTTTCCTCGAGGTGGATCAGTTCAGCGCGCGCGTGAAGATCTCGCGCTCAGGACTGTAATTTGCTCGCGATTCACTTTCTGTTTAAACATCACCGCTGCGCTCGATTAATTTTGGCATTGATTTGCCGCCATATATAATCTTCCTGTAGTTGTTATGCAAACTTTGGCTTCCTGAAAGACCTTTTAGAAGGCAAGAGCAAAATACACTTTTTTTTACTTTAATGATAATAGACCACTTTGCATTACTTATAACCCCTGTTTAAAAATGTTCATGAGGCAAAGATAGATATCAAACTCATAGAAATGTAAGGTATTCTATACAGTTTGTTCAATTTTATCTGACTCTCCAGATATGAAAGAAAGGCATAATTGTGTGTTTAGAGTTGTTCATGCCTGAGTGGCTTATATTTGGTTATATTGCCATTTGAAAAATAAAGGTAATTGTGACAATGAAAATACTTTTATAACAGTGTGTATTTTCATGAAACTTTTGTGGTGAAAAAAATGTCAGAAGGAACTATTGGCCCCCGGGCATCTTCACTTTATTAAATTTGGCCCTCTTTGCAAAAAGTTTGGACACCCCTGCTGTAGCCCATCTGCTTCAAGGTTGGATGTGTTGTGCTTTCAGTGATGGTCTTCTGCATTCCTCAGAGATGCTCTTCTGCATTTGCGCCCACAGATCTGCCGCTTACTGGATATTTTCTCTTTTCAGACCATTCTCTGTAAACCCTAGAGATGGTTGTGTGTAAAAATCCCAGTAGATCAGCAGTTTCTGAAATACTCAGACCAGCCCGTCTGGCACCAACAACCATCAAAGTCCCTTAAATCACCTTTCTTCCCCATTCCGATGCTCGGTTTGAACTGCAGCAGATCGTCTTGATCATGTCTACATGCCTAAATGCATTGAGTTGCTGCCATGTGATTGGCTGATTAGAAATTTGGCGGCAGTTGGACAGGTGTACCTAATAAAGTGGCCGGTGAGTGTATGTAACAGAATAAATAACAAATGTGCTTAATTGTCATTTAAAATGTTCTCATAGATCTAAAAACTTGCTTTTTTTGTGTTTTTTTTTTAGTATTTTCATGTCAATTAAGTTCTTGTCACCTCAGCAGAGTTGTAAATTATTAAATATAAGTGTATTTATTTCCACAGAAGTGTTTGAGGTCTGTCCAATAACATAATTTCCAATAACACTTTTAACAGTGCAACAGTATCTCAGGCTGTAATTGTTGCTCCAGCTGAAGCGGCCCCTGTGTGATGTGTCTAGCGCCCCCTGCTGTCTCTAGTGCCATGTTGTGCTTCTGTCTTTTCAGTTATCCTCAGATGTCTGAGATCTCTCGCCTTTTCTCCGGCTTCTCCACCTCGTCTCTGCACCTCCGGCCTCATCCCGGGTCAGCATTTTCAGTCGGCCGAGCGTCCCCAGAACGCCTGACGCTGTGCTTGATCAGAAAGATGCTAGCCGCGCTTAGCTTTTAGCTTGTATTCCCTGTCTCCATGCTATATGGAGTCGCTCGTTTCAGTATACCAAATGCTGATTGGCCGGTTGGTGCGCTAGTCATTATAATCAGGTGTTTGGGGGATTATTTTGAGCATGATCGCTTTATTTATAGATTTGTTTATTTAGCTTTTAGCTTGTATTCCTTGTCTCTATGTCATAAGGAGTCACTCGTTTCAGTATACCAGATGCTGATTGGCTGGTTGGGGCGCTAGTCATATTAATCAGGCATTATTAATTAATCAGGCATTAATTAGCGCATGGTCAGGATGTTTCTAAAGTTTTAATTAGACGAAAGTGTGGAGTTTGGCATGGCGATTGAACGAAGACGCATGTTTTTGAAACTACCCAATCACCCTTTGACCCCTGTTCCCCCGCTTCCTCTGATTTAAATACTAACGTGAGGAGGTAATCGTCCTCTTCGGGACCTCATCGATGGCGTCATCACAGTTTTGATCTTTCTGGGGACCGGCTTCTCTCCCGTTCTCATAGGAGTGTGTTCACATGCTTCCTGCTTTTGCTGAAGTGATGTTTGCTGATTTTGATTGGCTGCTAAACTTTAAATCAGTGCTTTTGTTTTCGTTTTCCAGAGTGGACGTGTTCTGCTTCGTTTGCAACAGTTGAATGATGATTTTCTTTGTTCTTTCTCTCCTTTCTTTCTTTTTCCTCTTTTCTTTTGTCTTTCCTTTTTTCCCCCCTGTTTTTCTGTCTATTCTTTGTTTTTTGCTTTTCTTTCTTTTCTTTCTTTATTTATTTTTTTCATTCCCTTTTTCTGTATTTTTTCCTTCTTTATTTTTCTTTTGTTTTGTCTTTTCTTTATTTTTTCTCTATTTCTTTTTTCTATTTTTCTTTGTTTTCTTTTTTTGTATTTTCTTTCTTTTTCATTCTTTTTCTGTGTGTCTATTTTTTTTTATTTTCGGTTTTGTCTTTTCTTTCTTTTTGGCTTCTCCCTTTTTTGTCTATTTTTATTTATTTATTTTTCTATTTTTATTTATTTATTGTGTTCTTTTTTCATTCTCTTTCTTCTGTCTGCCTGTCTTTTCTTAATTCTTTTCTTTCTGTATTTCTTTTTTCTTTTCTTTTGTCTTTGCTTCTTTGTTTTTCTTTTCTTTCTATTTCTTTCTATTTTTCTTTCTGTTTTTTCTTTCTTTGTCTTTTTTCTTTATGTCTTCATGTATTTTCCTTTTTTTCTTTTTCATTCTCTTTCTTTTTTTCTGTCCTTTTTTCTTTTCTTTTTTGTCTTCTTTTTCTTCTATATATTTCTTCTTTTCTCTATTTTTCTGTTTTTGTCTTACTCTCTATCTTTTTTTCTTTATGTATTTTTTATTTTCTTCCTATTTTTCTTTGTCTTTCTTTTGTCTCTCTTTCTTTCCATACTTTGCTTACTGTCTTTTCTTTCTTACTTTCTTTTCTTTCTTTATTCCTTTGTCTTTCTTTCATTCTTTTTCATTCCTTTCTTTTTCTGTCTGTGTCTTCTTTCTTTCTTTCTCCATTTTCTTTGTTTTTCTTTCTTTATTTTCTGTCTTTCTATACTTTCTTTCTGTCTTTTCTGTCTCTTTGTTTCTTTCTGTCTCACTATCTGTCCCTCAGGACGGAGCTTCATGACCATCTGGAGTCCATTGACAGCGGTTTAGAAAACCTCCAGCAGATCCTCAATGCGCAGTCCATTAACTTCGACTCCTCTCCTCTCTTTGACGTAAATATGCTTCTAAATATTCATTTAAACATTATAGTAGTTCTATTGGTTTACATTACATTGTGTTTACAGATTTTCACTTCAGCTGCATCTGATGTGGATCTGGACAGCCTGGCTAGTGTAAGTTTGCATTTAATTATGTGGTTGAATGCGTTCTCTAAATCTGTTTTTCTTTTAGCTACACTTTTGTATGTGATGTATGAAGGACAGGAGGATTGTTGTCTTAAAGTCTCCATGAAATGGAAGTTAAGATCATTTCTTCTATCAAATTGGTCCAGAATTTAAGACCAAAAATGTAGGGTGGTTTGTGCTTTCGTTCTTTGCGAATCGATTGGATTGTTAGAAGATGGGTGTTGTTAACAAAATGAAGGAAGATTGACGAATGGATGAATTCAAAGCAGAAACCATACACCCACCTATAGCCCCGCCTTAACTGATGGATTGCCCCGCCCTAAAGAAACTCTGTGACCAGAAAGTGACAAGAAAAGTGGTTTCGAGGGGAGGTTATGGTGCGTTGCGTTACATCTGTTGCTTTGCTTCCATTGCGTTTGTTCCGTTGCGTCGCGTCTGTTGCTTTGCGTCCCTTACATTCGTTACGTTGCATTCGTTATGTTGCGTTTCGTCCGTTGCTTTGCGTCCATTGCTTTGCAGGTGTTGTGTTCATTCCGTTGCATTAGTTCCATTTATGTTTGCTCCGTTGCGTCAGGTCTGTTGCTTTGCGTCCCTTGAGTTCTTTCCGTTGCGTTCGTTCTGTTCCATTCGTTCTGTTCCATTGCGTTGCGTCTGTTGCTTTGCGTCCACTGTGTTTGTTCCGTTGCGTTGCGTCTTTTGCTTTGCGTTCCGTTGCATCAGTTGCATTCCATTGCTTTCGTTCTGTTGCATTCGTTCCGTTGCGTCTCGTCTGTTGCTTTGCATTTGTTACGTTCTGTTGCGTCGCGTCTGTTGCATCGCGTCTGTTGCGTCGCATCCGTTGCTGTGTCTTTTGCTTTGTGTCCGTTGCTTTGCGTCCGTTGCTTTGCGTGTGTTGCGTTGTTTCATTGTTTTGCTTCCATTGCTTTGTGTGTGTTGCGTTGTTTCATTGCTTTGCGTCCATTGCTTTGCGTGTGTTGCTTTCATTCAATTGCGTTCGTTCCGTTGCGTCACGTCTGTTGCTTTGCGTCACTTGCGTCTATTCCATTGCATTCGTTCCTTTGCTTTGCGTGCATCACATTCGTTCCATTGCATTAGTTCCATTTGTGTTTGTTCTGTTGCGTCGCCTCTGTTGCTTTGTGCTTGTTTCGTTGTGTCGCGTGTTGCGTCGTGTCTGTTGCTTTGCATCTGTTGTATGCGTTGGGTTGCCGTGCATGCGTACATGCAAGTTAATAGTTCACCCAAAACTGAAAATTAAACTCTTCCTCAAGTGATTCCAAAGTCTCTTTCTTCTGTTGAACACTAAAGAAGACATTTTGAAAAATGCTGAAAAGTAAATATTATGGAAGTCATTGGTTACAGGTTTCCAGCATTCTTCAAAATATCTTCTTTAGTGTTCAACAGAAGAAAGAAACTTGTAAAGGGTGAGTAAATAATGACACAATTTTCACTTTTGGGTGAACTATACCTTTAAAGCTTATGATGTTGAATTCTTTAATCAAAATAACTTCTTCCATGAGATCTCTAATCTGTTTGGCGTTTACTAGCATGAGGGTGGGGATCAATCTGTCAGTCACACGCAATCTACCAATAGCAATCCACAACCCTTCAGAGACTTCATTTTACTTGGAAATACGTCACGGCAGGGAAGAAAAGACGAAGACAACTATAAAGTGTGTTAATCGTATCTACACACTTGTATTTACAGATCCAGGATCTTCTGTCACCAGATCCAGTGAAAGAAACCGAATCTGGACAGGACACCGATTCAGGTATTGCAGGATGCTTGAAAACTCACTAACTATTGAACATCGACATAGATGAATGTGAAATTAATTATTAGGAAAAAAACAAAATGTGTGTATTTTCAGGCAAGCAGCTGGTCCAGTACACGTCACAGCCCATCATTCTCCCAGATCCCCTCAGCGCCGACAGCAGCAGCACCGATCTGCCCATGCTCCTGGAGCTCCAGGGAGACTCTTATTTCAGCTCTGAACCCGCCGAAGAAGATCCCACCATCGCCCTGCTCAATTTCCAGCCTGTTCCTGAAGACCCCAAACTATCATAGAGTACGGCTGTCAAAAAGTACCAGCTTCAGTACCAGTCGCTGCTGCATCCATTTCCCGCTAACATTAGTCCTTAAAGGGATAGTTCAGCCAAAAATCAAAACATACAGTTCATTTCCTCACCCTCAGGTTGTTATTGTAGATGTAGCTGACATTTTGTTTTCTTCAGTAGAACATTAAAGAAGATTTTTAACTGAATCTGAGTTCCTCGGTAATTCAAGATGCATATAAATATATGCTGCTGTACATTACCCTAATGAATAAATTTGGATAAATGTGTCTGTGCCAAGAACTGTGTAACTAGCCTATGGAATAAAGCTAATAATATTATAAATAATGTTCAGTTTCTGCACAGAATGGTTGTTTAACTTCTTAAGAATCGTCAAGTATCATCTGGAGCCACTGGGATTGATTTGTTTGTATGCAGGGAACAGGAAACTTGTTTGTATGCATTTATTTTTAAAGGAACACTCCTCTTTTAATTGGAAATAGGCTCATTTTACAACTTCCCTAGTGGTAAACGGATGACTTTTACCATTTTTTAAACAATTTGGCCAATCTTTGGGTCTGCAGGAGCTCTTTTAGCTTAGCTTAGCATAAAGCATTGAGTTGGATTAGACCGTTAGCATCTTTCCATAAAATGTAAAAAAGTTTAGAATGCTTATCAAGTGTTGATAATTTTCTTATTTAAATTTCTAGTTACCTAGCTGGGGACTATTTTCAGGGGCTGTGTAATATCATTGTGCCCGCTGCAGCCATTGGTATGGCTGCAAAGTTCCTTGGTTATTACTACGGAATGAGAGTATAGTTCCTAGTCATATCGACCTGGAAAATAACCAATTTTTATTGTCCATCAGTCGTACCACTTGATGTAACTCTAGAGGAGTGAAGCTTTGAATGGATAATGGCTCTAAATAACTGGTAAATTTTGAGATGCTAATGGTCTAATCCAATGTAATGATTTATGCTAAGCTAAGCTAAGCTAAAAAAAAAAAAAAAAAATTGGCTAGATTCAAAAAGGGTAAAACTCAACTTTTTAACTCTAGATGACTTGTAAAATGAGCCTGTTTCCAAAATAAACTAAACAAAGTGTTAATCTTTAATCTCGTAAACGAGTGAATGTTGACTTGCATTATAGAGCATTTCAATGTGGTGATGTCATTGGCCCATTAACATCCCAACAGGATACTGTTCAGTTGTATCTTAACGTTAAAATGACGTCATAACATTATTTATCAATATGTGAACCTTTTTGGATTCTCAAAAGCTATGGAATATGTTTTTCGAAAATACATACCATGATTATTGTTTATACTCCTCCAAAATGATCTATATGAATCACCAAAGACCATCTATTCAGCTGAAACTCTTCTTTAATGTTCTACTGAAGAAAAACAACATCACCTACATCTTGAATGTCCTGAGGGTTAAATTAACTATAATAAAATATAAACTATAAATGATCGTTTTTTTGTGTGAACTATGCCTTTAAGGATGTCTGAGTGGCCATTGTGTTCATGTACAGTTTTATTGTTCTTTATGTGGATCCCCATTAGCCGCTATCAACAGAGTAGTTACTCTTCCAACAAATTAAATGACTAATTTACATGAAATCATCATCATCATCAAAAATAAAACATTAAACTAAAACAACACACAATTTGTGTTGGGAAAACATGAAGGAATTAAATTAGCTTATTAATTTTCATAAATCGAAGTGGATTGAACATGAAAATATTAAGCTGTCGTGAAAAAAAAACCTCAAGAGTTGTGTTGTTTCAGCTCATTTTAAACAAATAATTTGAACAAGCAGCAAACATCATTTCAACACAATTCAAACACAAAACGATTAAAGTAACTTAATTGCTTTTACAAATTTAAGTTGATTCAACTTAAATTAAGTTTTTCCCAACAAAAAAATGTAACAATTGTGTTGTTTTTACTCATTTTAAACAAGTAGTCATTTTTTGAGTGGATCTCGATACCAAATCCAAGTAAAAATACACATTTACATTAAACCATAACGATAGACTTAACGATAGATAATTCCACCAATTATTAATTTGATTTCCAAAAATTCAAAAAATTATTCAAAGCTGATTCCTTGAGTTTACTCAATTTTTTTACGTTAAGTGGCTGTAAACTATTTATTTGTGTTGAATTTAAACTAATTAAATTTAACAATGTTCAACTTAATTTGTTTGTTTAAATTCAGCCCAAATAAACCGTTTACAGCCACTTAACGTAAAAAAAATTGAGTAAATCCAAGGAATCAGCTTTGAATAATTTTGATCAGTGTAAGGTATGTTAGCTGTGATTGGCTGTAATGTTCAGCTTCTATATCTGCTTATTGACAGATCCTTTGATTAAACACTGCTTTCAAACACTCCAATCATATCTGTTGAACACATAAACACAATACCCAACCAGCAGTGTTAAAAATGTGTTTAAATGTTAGAGGGAAATGCTAGTATCGTCATATATTTTATCAGTACCAATTGGTACCAGAGTCAGTACTTTTGACATAACCATCATCGAAACGGCAGTTTTATAAAGGGATTCACGTCTGTGTGGGGTTTTAACCTTTTATTCTCTGCGTTGTGTTTATTTTTGGGGGGAGTCGTTTATTTAACACATCAGGGCTAGCTATTAACCCGCTTCACTTTTAGTCAGCAATAGAGAATGTTCGCTATTTCGAGTCGAAACATCCAAATAAGCTTTTATTTGTCAGCTACGTCGACTCATTGACAGAAAAACTCAAAGTAAATGTGTGATACTACATTATCTACCCACGCTTCACTTTTATTCATCCGGATTACATCGAGATCTGCACAATTCAGCCCAGCCGTACGTGCGCTTTCTGCTTCTGTAAGTCTACTATTCTTTGGATAAAATTATGCTGTGACTCTGGATTATCGTACTCCAAGTTTTCAGGATTTCTTTGCAGCATAAATTGCAAGGGCGCTGAGATTTAAAGCAAAAAAAAAAAAGTGTACGTAAACATTATATAGGCAAAAAAATGAATTGATTTAATCAGACAAGCATCAAAAATCAACGTAAAACTGTTGTCAAAGCCATAGTTGTTCATCATGACGTCTGGGGTCGAGATGATGCCGCGTATTAGTTTATATTTAGCGCTGTTTTTGTACTAAATCTTTGGAAAGTTCTGGACAGCCAGCGATGCTGTGTATAGGATGTATGTTTGAATATAGAAATAGTTTGAAGCCTGCGTTTGTTCGAGCGAAACGAATGCATTGACGACACGTTCGGCAGATATGAGTTACACAATCTGTGTATTATATGATGACAGGTCATTTTTTGTGCATTTTTATGCACCCGGTGTGTACCTGGGACGGTCCGATTGAAGAATTTGTGCAATAATTCAACTCCTAACTGATTGACGGCAACACACTGCATTTTTTTTAATCACGTTTATTTGTTTGCATTACAAAAGTGGAGATTATATGCAGATCTGGCTATATTTCATCTAATAAAAGTAAATATATCACATAAAAGTCCTCAAAATAGGCACTGTTTTTGGTATTATTAATACACAATATCTGTTTGAGGACTTTTACGTATTTCTTCTGCATTGTTTTTTTTTTTTTTTTTAATATTTTTGGGTGAATTTATTAGTTTTTCTGGCCTGTTTGTGCAAATTGGAAACCAAAAGGCAGAATTGAGCTTGTATTTTTGAGTGTGATTTGTACACATGCTCTGCCCTGTTGACGTCTGTCGTTCAAACATCTTTATATTTTCGGATGGTCAGCGATGGAGAGAGGAACGAATGTCAATTCTGATCATTTTCAGTCATATTTTAGTCATTGAATGACTGTCATAGCCAGAGAGACATTATTATTAGACATAAATTATTTTATTACGCATGTGAACAACACTTTGTGTATTGGTATGTTTCAAATAAAAAATGTTTTTGCGAGTATTTTAAAGTAGTTTCGTTTTGATTTCCAATGATTTTCCGTGGACTCCAGTTATTAGCTGGTTTAGATAGTTGATCAGCTGGAAGAACATCTTGAGGACCACCAATTCTTCAAGAATCCCATCTTATAGACTAATATGTTGGTGCTTTATGGTCCTTAACTGGTTTAGATAGTTCACCATCCATTGGTAACCTAGTTAGGATTGGAAAATTACCAATTTTTCCAAATTATGAGTATCCTAAACTAGTATTTTTGGTCTTTGTTTAATCTGGTCAGGCTTGATAGATCCACATTTTTCCCATATACTTCTAAAATAGTATGTTGGAACTTCATTATCAATGGCTGATTGACCTGGTTTGAGTTGGTAGTTGATCACTTACCTATAAATCTTGTTATAAACCAATATGTTGGTCCTTTATGGTCATTAGCTGGTTTAGACGGTTGATCAACTGGTAGAGCTTCCTTTGGTAACAGTTAGGATTGGAAAACTATCAATTTTCCAAATTCTGACTGTCATCAACTAGTACTGTTGGTCTTTGTTTAACCTGGTCAGGCTTGGTAGATCAACAATTTTCCAAATACTTTTAAAATAGTATGTTAGAACTTTATTATCAATGGCTGATTGACCTGGTTTGAGCTGGTAGTTGATCCCTTACCTATAAATCTTGTTATGAACCAATATGTTGGTCCTGTATGGTCAATAGCTGGTTTGGGCAGTTGATCAACCAGTGGATCATCCATCAGTAACCTAGAAAGGATTGGGAAATGACCTATTTTCAAATATTCTCTGTTATAAACTACTATTGTTGGTCCTTTGTGGTTTAGATAGTTGATCAACTGGTAGAGCTTCCTTTGGTAACAGTTAGGATGGGAAAACTACCAATTTTCCAAATTCTGTATGCTTTAAACTAGTACTGTTGGTCTTTGTTTAATCTGGTCAGGCTTGGTAGATCAACATTTTTTCATATACTTCTAAAATAGTATGTTGGAACTTTATTATCAATGGCTGATTGACCTGGTTTGAGTTGGTAGTCGATCACTTTTCTCTAAATCTTGTTATAAACTAATATGTTGGTCCTGTATGGTCATTAGCTGGTTTAGACGGTTGATCAACTGGTAGAGCATCCATTAGTAATTTAGTAAGGATTCGAAAATTACCTATTTTTAAATATTCTCTGTTATAAACTACTATTGTTGGTCCTTTGTGGTCAGTAGCTGGTTAAATCCTGGTTTAGATGGTCTTATCAGTTGATCAGCTATCTTTGTTAACCTTGTAAGGTTCGGCAGAGGATGGTCAATAGCTTGATCTGATTGGTTTAGAGAGTCTCGGCCATGCTAATAAGGGTTAAAACACCCTCATTTTTCTAAAAAAATCAAAAAAATGTCTTAGCGTTTTCAAAACTGGTTTATATTGTCAATCAACTGATAAACCATCTGTAGTTAACCTGGTTAGGGTTAGCGGTCCACCAATTTTCCCTCATGAACAATGCTGCTATATGCTGTTCATGGTAATTAACCTAGTTCAAACTATACCCCGCTGATTAAACCAGAAAACAAATGTATTTAACAGGACAATTGTTGAATTTGATGTTCAAAATAGATGTTCAATTTAATGTAAAGATTATCTTCAAATGACATACATTCAGCAATATACAATTGGGGACATGTGTTAAGAATATCGCTCAAACATCTAGGCAAAGAAAACACAGTAGCAACATTGATGGGGGAGGAAAAAAAGACATCGAATTTACACAAATGCATTTCAAATTTAGAATATCTCTCGTTCAAACTTTGACTTTTAAACCAATGAATTAAATACTCACAGGGCACTTTTTATAAACAGACGCAATAAAACGTTAAGTTACAGTATATCCTCTGAATGCTTAAATAGTCCAAAATCAGACACACGCACACACACATACGCACAAAGGAGAGCTAAAGTCTAGCGGGCCGGTTGGCGGTTCCTCTGCCAGGCGTACTGGTCTGTACACTGAAATCTGTAGCGCAGAAACCTCACGCGCGGCTTCATGTGGAAATCAGCAGGAATCTTCCAGTTCCACATTTTCTGCACCTTTCAGAAAGCGCACGCATCAGATCATTCAGCTCGTTAATAGCACAGTTTTACGCTTTTGCAGCAAACATTCATTCAGACAGCATTTCCTATCGCTTAGTATGCTTATCATGTGCTTTCTGGTAAGGTTTTGGACTTCGAATTGTCTCTTTGGTCCACATAATGATTCAGAAATTACTGTAATTTGAATATTTAATATTCATATAAGAGAGTTTCTGTTGATGGAATTAATTCTAGAGAGCAAAACCGATAACTGATAACACTTAATGTTTTGAAGTTAATCACTGATATATAGGCAGAAAATAAAAACAGAGATCTTTTTATGCACATATGTTTTGCAGAAAAACAGAAACTGATATTTTTCTGAGGCTAATTATAAAAGGCTAACAAATACATTGATTTTATCAGAAAACTTCAAGATCTTTTTTTCCCATAATTATTTATAAACTGCAGTTCTGAAGTGGATCAACCAGTAGAAAAATAACGCATAATTTATCAGCAGATATTTTATTTTCTTATTGGGGAGACATTATTTATTAAAATATACATTTATTAGCCGATACCGATATGCGCACGACTCCACTTTTTAAAAAAACTGTTTATGAAATAAACCTTTTGAAAAGTAGTATATCTTTAGGAAGAATCTGATTTTCTTTTTGGGGATATAATATTTTTAAAAATAAGCAATATCAGTGATACCGATATGGCCACCGATATATTGTGCATCACTAATTTTAATGATTACTTTCTAAACATTAGTGTGTCTTTAAGAAAATTCAGATTTTCTTATTGAGGAAATCATATTTTAAAACATTTTTTAAAAGCATTTATCTGCCGATATGGCCACCGATATATGTGCATCACAAATAATAATTTTATAATATTTATAATTTTTAATAATTGAAAAAAAACTTAGCAAACCTAAACTTTTGAAAAGTAGTATATCTTTAAGAAAAATAAGATTTTCTTGTTAGGTAAAAAATATATTTTTTAAAGCATTTATCAGACGATACGGCCACCGATATATTGTGCATTACTAAATTTAATGATTTATTAAATTAATGAAAGAAAAATAAATAAATAAACCTTATCAATCATAAATTTTTAAACAGTAGGATATCTTTAAGAAAAAAATAGATTTTCTTTTTTGGGAGATAATATAAAAAAAAAAGCATTATCAGTAATACCGATATGACCACCAATATATTGTGCATCACTAAATTGAATGATTTCTGAGCAGTAGTATGTCTTTAAGAAAGTTCAGATTTTTCTATAGCGAAAATCATATTTAAAAACTTTTTTTTAAAGTATTTATTAGCCGATATGGCCACCAATATATGTGCATCACTAAATTGAAAACATTTTTGCAGAATAAAATGAAAATAAAATAAAAACTAACATGATCCTAAACTTTACAGAAAAAAGTAGTTTATCTTTAAGAAATATCAGATTTTCTTACTGGGGAAATAATATTTAAAAAATAAGTATGTATCTGCCGATATGTCACCGATATAGTGTGCATCACTAACTTTAATGATTACTTTTCGAAACATTAGTATGTCTTTAAGAAAATTCAGATTTTCCAATTGAGGAAATAACATTATAAAATATTTTTAAAAGCATTTATCAGCCGATATGGTCACTGATATATTGTGCATCACTAAACTGAATGAATATTATAAAACAATAAAATAAAAACCTTAGCAATCCTAAAGTTTAGAACAGTAGTACATCTCTAAGAAAAGTCTGATGGTTCCTGATATTTCTGAGATGCTTTGTTGTGTTTGTTCTGCGTCTGCCTCGTGATTATGTTCATTTTTGTAGCGAGATGGAGAATCTCAGACCCACCTTCAGGACCCTGACCAGATGTGTGGTACTGTTCACCTGCTGATACTGGACAGAACAAGCAAAACAGACAAAACAGAAGAGCTCTTGAGCATCTGTTCAGCAGCATATAACACACTTCTTGTGGAGTTTTATTTATGTGGATATTTTAATGAAACAAATTGTACATATTGTGCATTTTTTTAACATATTGTACCTTTTCTATATGGTTATTTTAATGAAACTATTTTTTGTGGGGGAATAACTGGGGTTTTTTTAGAGAAATTTGCTGGCTGGTTGATTGGACACCAATCAACAAAGATCTGGGTTTGAGACTTTAATCTGGCAATATGATTGACTGACACATCTGACATCAGTGGAGGTGAAAGTAACTGATTGGCTGAAGTGAAGCGTGCATGAACTCTAATGAAGCTTACCAGCTGGCTGTGTCTGCTCCGTAGCACCAGGCTGGCCTGTTAGAGGAGAACAAAACATGTGACTTTTGGACATACAGTTGAAGTCAAATTATTAGCCTTGTGAATTTTTTTTCTTTTTCTAATATTTCCTACATGGTGTTGAACAGATTCAGGAATTTTTCACAGTATTTTCTATAATATTTTTTCTTCTGGAGAAAGTCTTATTTGTTTTATTTCGACCAGAATTAAAGCAGTTTTTTATTTATTTTTTTAACCATTTTAAGGTCAATATTATTAGCCATCTTAAGCAATATTTGTTCCAATTGTCAACAGAACAAACCACTGTTATACAATGACTTGCCTAATTACCCCAATTAACCTAGTTAAGCCTTTAAATGTCACTTTAGGCTTATAAATATTCAAATATCAAGTCAAATATTATTTGCTGTCATCATGGCAACAATAATATAAATCAGTCGTCAGAAATGAGTTATTAAATTATTATGTTTAGAAATGTGTTGACAAAATCTGCTCTACGTTAAACAGAAATTGGGGCAAATAAATATACAGGGGCTAATAATTCTGGCTGCAACTGTATATATATATTAACACATACAAAAATATATATTAAAACATAGATATGTATATAAATATTTCCCAATTTTTTTTTTTTAATATTTATTTTTGGCCTTTTTTCCTTTATTAAGTGGATTGGAGAGTGTTTCAGACTGGTCGCCAAGTGGAAGAGAGAGAGAGGGGGGGTAGGGGCAGGAAATGTCCTCGAGCTGGGATTCAAACTCGGGACGCCCTGAAGTGCTACTGCATGTCAGCGCGCTAAGCTCTAGGCTATTGCGCCGACTTCCCAAATGATGTTGAACAGATTCAGGAATTTTCCACAGTATTTCCTAAAATATTTTTTCTTCTGGAGAAAGTCTTATTTGGTTTATTTCAGCTAGACTAAAAGCAGTTTTTAAATGTTTGAACCATTTTAAGGTCAATATTATTAGCCATCTTAAGCAATATTTGTTCCGACTGTCTACAGAATAAGCCATCATTATACAATGACTTGCCTAATTACCCTAATTAACCTAGTTAAGCCTATAAATGTCACTTTAAGCTGAATACTAGTCTCTTGAAGAATATCTAGTCTAATATTATTTACTGTCATCATGGCAAAGATTAAATAAATCAGTGATTATAAATGAGTTATTAAAACTATTATGTTTAAAAATGTGCTGAACAAAAATCTTCTTTCCATTAAACAGAAATTGGGGAAAAAAATATACAGGCGGGCTAATAATTGTGTTCATGTCAAAACTACTGTTTTGATCAATGTGACCTGTTAGCTTAAGGCATTTTAAGAGAGGAAGCAGTGTTTAAGATTTAATAAAGTCATGCAGTAAGAATTTATTTTATACCCAACATGACCACAGTTTCAGCACCTCGGTGGCGTAGTGAGTAGCACCTTCGCCTCACAGAAAGAAGGACTCTAGTTCGAGCCCCTGCTGGGTCAGTTGGCATTTCTGTGTGGAGTTTGCATGTTCTCCCCGTGGTTGCGTGGGTTTACTCCGGGTGCTCTGGTTTCCCCCACAAGTCCAAACACATGTGCTATAGGTGAATTGGGTAGGCTAAATTGTCCGTAGTGAATGAGTGTGCATAGATGTTTCCCAGAGATGGGTTGCAGTTGGAAGGGTGCATGATTGCAGCCAAAAAGATGAGTCTACTTAATTGGAAATCTCCAAAGACTCCGAGTTATCAAAAGTGGCTGAACGAAATTCATTCAAGTGGAAAAGCTGCTTGAATCTCTTGGGTATCTTGCTGTTTTTAAACCATTTTTAAGGTGTATTTGTTTAGTTTAAACATTCGTTTTTGGAGTTTTGTTCAATTTGAACACCAAACCTGTCTCTAACCCTACCCGTATTCCACCTCAAGAGCACCACAAGTGTTCTGCGATACATTATGAACAAAGTAAGTATATTTTGACGCAAGTATATGTTGTAGTTAGGGGACACAGTGGTGCAGTGGGTAGCACCATCGCATTTCTGTGTGGAGTTTGCATGTTCTCCTCTTGTTGGTGTGGGTTTTTCTCCAGGTGCTCCGGTTTCCCCCCACAAGTCCAAAGACGTGATTGAGGAGAATTGGGAAAGCTAAATTGTCGGTAGTGTATGTGTGTGAATGAGAATGTATGGGTGTTTCCCAGTGATGGCTTGTAGTTGGAAGGGCATAAAACATAATACTGGATAAGTGGGTGGTTCATTCCGCTGTGGCGACCCCGGATTAATAAAGGGACTAAGCCGACAAGAAAATGAATGAATGAAATTGTCCATAGTGTATGTGTGTGAATGAGAATGTATGGGTGTTTCCCAGTGATGGGTTGCTGCTGGAAGGGCATCCATTGCGTAAAACATATGCTGGATAAGTCGGCGGTTCATTCCACATTGGCAGTAATAAAGGAACTAAGCCAAAAAGAGAATGAATGGATGAATATGTAGTAGTTAGGGCCACTTAATATGAAGCGCCACCATAAAAATTGGGTGACAAAGCAACTTTATTCAAGCCTGATAGTGTGTTTTCACCCACCTGTCCCCATGGCATCTGTCTGTGAGGACCCCGCTGTGAATGGACCCCCTGTGACTGCAGAAAAGTTTCATTTTTAACTTTGAATGTCAATTTTGTTCAACCTTCTCTGCTTCGTAAGCGATCCCTTGCAAAAATTGACCTTGGTAATCATAGTTTCCACCAATCTCCTATAAATAAACCCACTATATAATCATGTAGAGTCCCCTTTAAGCTGGCTTTTAGAACTTGTCCATCATTCTGACTGCAGAAACTACATTTACCATGGTATATTTTTATAAGGGCAGCTCACCTGGGCAGTAAGTCCAGCTGACGAGACAGAGGGTTTTAAACCTGATTTACCTGGTAAGTCTGTCTGAACCATGATACTATGTGTCTCTGAGGCATCTGAAAGTTTGACAAGAACATTAAAACACCAAAATATCATACGCACATCATACATGTCACAATAGATAGATAGATGTACATAAGGTGAAAAGAATGTTCTAATAACGTTTTAAATAACGTTCTGAGAACAATAATGTCTAAAAAACAGGATGATTTGAATGTACAAATGTACGTTATTTAAAAGAATGTGATAGATAGATAGATAGATAGATAGATAGATAGATAGATGGATGGATGGATGGATGGATGGATGGATGGATGGATGGATGGATG
>CAIGQQ010002490.1:3300137-3311986 GCA_903798035.1 Danio albolineatus
CACCATTGACTTCCATTTGTTTTGCCGTCTTTGGAAGTCAATGGTTACAGGTTTTTAACATTTTTCAAAATAAAATATTTTGTTTTCAACAGAAGAAAGAAGCTCATAATCATTGGAAACCACTTGAGGGACAGTAAATACAGAGTAAATTTAATTTTTGGATAAACTATTCCTGTAAAATGGGAAATTGTGTCATTATTTACTCGTCCTTTACCCATTTTAAACCTGTTTTAGCTTCTTTCCTCTGTTAAACACAAATTAAGATATTTTGAAAAATGTCAGAAACCTGTCACCATTGACTTCCATTTGTTTTGCATACTATGGAAGTCAATGGTTACAGGTTTTTAACATTTCTCAGAATAACATATTGTGTTTTCAACAGAAGCAAGAAGCTCATAATCATTAGAAACCACTTGAGGGAGAGTAAGTACTGAGTAAATTTTCCTTTTTGGGTGAACTATCACTTTATAACTGAAAATATATGACTTTATACATGCCCTTATATGTACTTAACTCGTTTCAAACCTTTGTAAGTTTCTTTCTGTTGTTAAGCAAAGAAGAATGTATTTTTAAAAAATGTAATGTATTTTGAAACCTGTAACTTTGACTTCCATTTGACTTCCTTTGACTTCCATTCCTAATTCCCTTAACAAATACTTTGTTAATGATAAATTATGTTAGTAAAATGTTAACAAACATCAATGACAGGCCTGTTTTGAAGTGTGATTTATCATTAAAAAAACATTTGCTAAGAGAAATTAAAAACCTAATTGTAAAGTCCAACAATAACTAATGCGTTACTAAGATTTGTTCATGCATCAGTGTTTGTGTATCTAAACATGAACTTGCGCTGTTAAGAAGTGCATTAGAATATGAGTAAGTTAACATAACAAAGATGATGTAATGCGTAACATGTGTGGTTCACTGTTCATTCATGCAAACGAATGCATTAACTAACATTAACTAATACAACCTTATTGTAAAAGTGTTACCAGATTTTACGTATCCACATTGATACTGATATATTATTATATTTAATGTTCAACATTTAGTAAAAGGTCAGTCCTTTTTGAATGCTGGTATTTATTCCACCAAACATGTTTTAATGTTAGTATTGCTTAATTACCTAACAAAAACTACTGTAGCACATGTTTTTTAACAGATGGTAAAATTATGACATTTTTAAATATTCCATGGTACTAAAATATAGTATAATCCATACATATCTAATCTAAAACCCCATATTATTATGGTACATTAAATTCCCTATCCAGTGCTTCCCACACATAGACTTTACTAGGGCACTCACACATCACATGCTCTGCAGATGCGCCTTTGCGGATTCATGTTTTACTTTCACTTTCTAAAGTTGCCGTTATTACTGTGCGCTTTTGCATTACATTTTTCGCAGCTAACTGCGCACGCACAGCGACGAGACAAACTTTAAATTATTAATTATTTAAAACGACTCAGATAAACTTTACTATGTACTTGGAGAGAACAAAATATACTGGCAGCTGACAGTTTTTATTATAGTAATTACTATAATTTTTAGCAATATTGTCTATTTTTATTCCTTTTTTCTGTTATTTATTTCTCATTTGCTGTATATTTTAATAATTTAATAATGTTAATATGTTGCATACTTTATACATATCTAAAATGCTTTGGTAAGATGTTTTGCCAATAAAGCAACTTCTATGTATATATCTTTAATTTAATTTGTTTTTTACCACTACTGCTGCTACTATTTACTGTGTTTTTTATTATATGTGTATGTTCTTTTATTTTTAATGTAAATGCTTTGGCAATACAATTGTCATGCCAATAAAGCAATTATTAAATTGAATTGAATTGAATTGAATTGAATTGAATTGAATTGAATTGAATTGAACTGAATTGAATTGAATTGAATTGAATTGAGAGAGAAAGAGAGAGAGATTTTATCCTAAAATGTTGATTGTTAAATGTACAGTTTATTCTGATCTATTATTATTTTTGTTATTCATGAATGTGAATATGATATATTGAATAATATATGATATATTGAATAATAATATAAATTGAATAATAAAATGATATACTGAATAATAATATCATATATTGAATAACAATATGATATACTAAATAATAATATGATATATTGAATAATAATATAAATTTTAATAATAATATGATATACTGAATAATAATATGATATAATGAATAATAATATGATATATTGTTTATATTTAATTTAATTATTATATATAAATATCTTGTGTTTGTTTTGTTTTTGTATTTTTAATACTACTATCTATTGTACTGTGTTTTTATTATATATGTATGTTACTTTTTCATTTAAACTTTATAAATGCTTTGGCAATATATTTGTAACATTTGTCATGCCAATAAAGCAATTATTAATATTGATACTGATATTGAGAGAGAGAGATCTATTCTGATCTATTATTATTTCTATTGATATAAATGAATAATATGACATATATGAATATGATATATTGAATAATAATATGATATATTGAATAATAATAGTATGATACAATGAATAATAATATGATCTACTGAAAAATAATATGATTTAATGGATAATAATATGATATATTGGATAATAATATGATATATTGAATAATAATATGATATAATAATTAATAATATGATGTACTGAATAATAATATATACTGAATAATACTATGATATACTGAAAAATAATATGATATATTGAATAATAATATAAATTGAATAATAATATGATATATTGGATAATAATATGATATATTGGATAATATTATGACATAATGAATAATAATATGATATACTGAATAATGATAGGCGCCACGGTGGCATAGTGAGTAGCACGTTCGCCTCACAGCAAGAAGGTCGCTGGTTCGAGCCTCGGCTGGGTCAGTTGGCGTTTCTGCGTGGAGTTTGCATGTTCTCCCCGTGGTCGGGTGGGTTTCCTCCGGGTGCTCCGGTTTCCCCCACAAGTCCAAATTCATGTGGTATAGGGGAATTGGGTGAGCTAAATTGTCCATAGTGTATGTGTGTGAATGAGTGTGTATGGATGTTTCCCAGAGATGGGTTGCAGCTGGAAGGGCATCCGCTGTGTAAAACAAATGCTGGATAAGTTGGCGGTTCATTCCGCTGTGGCGGACCTAGATTAATAAAGGGACTAAGCTGAAAAGAAAATGAATAAATGAATGAATAATATGATATGTTGAATAATGATATGATATACTGAATAATAATATAAATTGAATTATAATATGATATATTGGATAATAATATGATATACTGAATAATAATATGATATAATGAATAATATGATATACTGAATAATAATATGATGTACTGAATAATAATATGATATAATGCATAGTAATATGATACTTTGAATAATATGTTATTTAAATTTTATTTAATTATTATATATAAATATCTTGTTTTTTTACTGTGTTTTTATTATATATGTATGTTACTTTTTAATGTAAACTTTATAAATGCTTTGGCAATACATTAGTAACATTTGTCATGCCAATAAAGCAATTATTAATATTGATACTGATATTGAGAGAGAGAGAGAGAGAGAGCAGCCTTTACCTGTCAGTGGGTGCACATGGCTCCTATAGCATTAAAGTAAGAGAAATAGCAGATTTCTTTTATTTCAACTGCCTTTTTAATAACTTTAACCCACTGAAAAGAAAAGGTGTATAACAGTGCCATAATAAATAAAAATATAGATGTTTTGTTTGTCGCATGTTGTTGACCATTTATGCATGTTTCAATCCGACAACTACCACAAGTATATTTCAAACCTGTGGGAAGCACTGTTATCATATTTTTTATTGAACAAAAAATATCCAAAAAACATAATTGCATGCTGCTTTGATATATACTGTAACACTTTATGATTTCAAAACGTGGCATTTAAAATAAATAAAACATTTGTCTCAGATTCATACTACACAATAATACCACGGCCCTTTTCTGAAAGTGTCATTTCTGCTATAATTACGACAAAGCCCCAAATATTTAGAATAGCTCAAGCTTATTAAGATCTTTTAAAGCAAATTATGAGTGATTATGTGATTATTAAAGATGACTGAGGCTGTGAACCTGTCACCCACCCTTCATATGCTGACCTTTGGAGTCATCATCATCTGTAAAGAAAAGGGAAAATCGATAGAGTTTATAACAACCGCTCCTTTGTTTGGCCCTTCTTCTCCTCTTTCTGTCCAGAAAGCCTCAGATCTGCTGACTGTTATCAGAATAACAGTTTGCCATTCACTCATCTGCTAGTTAAAAGGCTCTTATTGCTTCTTAGAGACTTTGTTAAAAATGAGTTGATCAGGCTGAACGGATTTTTAAAACGTTAAAAGAGATTCAGGTTGACTTTTATAATCGTTTATCATGAATGTTATTCTGTTAAAGGGGCAGTTCACTCAAAAATAAATATTTGCTACTGTTTATTCACTCTTCACTTGTTATTTGAACACAAAAGAAGATATTTTGAAAAATGCTGGCACCAATTGACTTCCATAGTAATTTTTCTCCTACTATGGAGGTCAATAAGTGCCAGCATTCTTCAAAATATCTTCTTTTGCGCTCAGAAATAGAGAGAAGATAAGATAGAGAAGATATAAATGCTCGGAACAAGTGAAGGGAGAGTAAATGATGACAACATTTTATGGTGAACTATGCTTTTAAAGGGATAAAATGTGTTTATATATGTTTTAGGGGTAGTTTTCTCAAATTTTAATTTGCTATCATTTACTCACTCTTCAGTTTTTTAAAGATCTATTTGAGTTACTGTCTTCTGTTAAACACAAAAGAAGATATTTTGAAAAATGCTGGCACCAACTGACTTCCATAGTATTTTTTCTCCTACTATGGAGGTCAATAAGTGCCAGCATTTTTCAAAATATCTTCTTTTGTGCTCAATAGAAGATAGAAATATCATAAATGTTTGGAACAAGTGAAGGGAGAGTAAATGATCAAGAATTTTTTGGGTGAACTATCCTTTTAAAGGGATAAAATGTGTTTATATATGTTTTAGGGGTAGTTTTCTCAAATTTTAATTTGCTATCATTTACTCACTCTTCAGTTTTTTAAAAATCTATCTGAGTTTCTATCTTCTGTTAAACACAAAAGAAGATATTTTGAAAAATGTTGCCACCGATTGACTTCCATAGTATTTTTTTTTCCTACTATGGAGGTCAATAAGTGTCAGCATTCTTCAAAATATCTTCTTTTGTGGTCAACAGAAGATAGAAATATCATAAATGTTTGGAACAAGTGAAGGAAGAGTAAATGATGAAGAATTTTTTTCATTTTTGGGTGAACTATCCTTTTAATGGGATAAAATATTTTTATATATGTCTGAAGGGGTAGTTTGCTCAACTTTTAATTTTCTATCATTTATTCACTCTTCAATGTGTTTAAGTTTCTGTCTTCTGTTAAACACAAAATAAGATATTTTGGAAAATGCTGGCACCAATTGACTTCCATAGTATTTTTTTCCTACTATGGAGGTCAATGAGTGTCAGCATTCTTCAAAATATCTTCTTTTGTGCTCAAGAGAAGATAGAAATATCATAAATGTTTGGAACAAGTGAAGGGAGAGTAAATGATGAGGATTTTTTTTTGTTTTTTTGTGAACTATCTTTTTAAGGGATAAAATATGCTTATATATGTTTTAAGGAGTAGTTTGCTAAAACAAAAAATCTATTCGCTATCATTTATTCTCTCCTCAGTATAAAAAAATCTATTTGAGTTTCTGTCTTCTGTTGAACACAAAAGAAGATATTTTAAAAAATGTTGGCACCAATAGACTTCCATAGTAAAAGTATCTTCTGTCCTTAAATGAAGATAGAAAATCATAAATGTTTAAAATCACGAGAGAGAGAATAAATGACAAGATAATTTTAATCTTCACTAGTTCCAATATTTTGTTGAACTCACAAAAAAAGATATTTAGAAATATGCTGGCACTAATTGACTTCCATATTTTTTTCCTACTATGGAAATCAGTAAGTGCCAGCATTTTTCAAAATATCTTCTTTTGTGTTTAACAGAGGACAGAAACATCAAAAATTTTTAAAACCACATGAGAGAGAATAAACAGAAAGGTAATTACTATTTTTGGGTGAACTATTCCTTTAAAGGGATAATATATGTTTATATATATTTTAAAGGATAGCTTGCTCAAGAAATGAAAACTTGTTACCATTTATCCACACTTCACTAGTTCAAAACATTTGAGTTTCTGTTTTCCGTTGAACACAAAAGAAGATATTTTGACAAATGCTGTCATCAATTCACTTCCATAGTAATTTGTTTCCTACTATGGAACCCAATATGTGCCAACATTCTTCAAAATCTCTTTTTTTGTGCTCAACAAAAGACAAAAACACCAGAAATGTGTAAAACCACATGAGAGAGAGAGTAAACTACAAAATATTTTTCATTTCTGAGTGAACTATCCCTTTAAGTTCTTTAAATTCTGGGATTCTTGATGCGGTTTGACCGGATCTCATGTAAAAGATCTTCATCTCCTACCCTCTTCCTCCTCCGACAGCTCTTCTTCACCCTCTTCAGCCTCAAAGTCATTTTCCTCGGGCTCCTTATCTGAAACAATGCAAGACTTGATTTAGCGGTCTGTCAGAAAAAACATGCGGGCGCTGTATGTTAAACATAAGAGTGTGTCATTACATACAGCCCCTTTGGGAGAAGAGCTCGTACCTTCAACAGGAGCCGCTGATACGCTGGACACCAAAAACACAACTGCCACTGAAGCGATTACAAGATTTCTGTCAAAGCACAACGATAAGAGACTACAATGAGCAAACGGGAAGCACAATTACACCTGAAAACAAAACACACAGCTGTTTTGGGGGAATCCCAAGCTCAACAACACATTAGTTTAATTTAATTTACTGAATTAATTGGATTTTTTTTGGAAAACACTAATTAATAACACATTTAAGTACTGGAAATTGCAATAAAAAGATGTTTTTATTTATTTTATATTGTTGTTACATTTTTTTTTTATTTCATAACTTTTTATATCATTTTATATTATGAATTATAAACTACACCACTAAAAGAGACTCCAAAATTAATCTAAGGTTAAAAAAATGATCTTTGCTGTTTATTCAAATTAATTAATAATATATATTAATAATATATATATATTAATATATTAATAATATATTAATATATATATAATGAGTTGAAATAATACAATTTTTTTATGGGGACAACTTAATTGTTTCATGTTTAACCCACTTAAATTTGTAAAAACTAATAAGTTAACTTAATTCCTTCATGTTGTCTCAACTCAAATCAATTGTGTGGTGCCAAGCATTTCTTTACAGTTGCAAACATAAGTCAAATGCAGACTATTGCTAACTTATTAGCTTATTACAAACAAATGCTGTACTAATTACGCTTTAAAATAGGGTAAAACTGCTAAAACGTGTGCTTGCGACATTAAAATCATGGGTTTGATTCTTTAGGATGCATGAATTGATGCATAGACAGTTAAATAGCTTTAAATAAACAATAATAATTCAAATTCAATCACCTCAATATGCTTCCTGCAATATTTATTGATCAACTAGCTATGAATCGCTTATAATTATTTCAATTAGTAAAAATCCAGGCTCGCCATCATCAGGAATAAGACACATTCGCTTATAAGACACACACACAAATATAATACACTCATTCTAAAATACGAAATATAGAAAATATGAATTATAAAGCAAGTAGGTGCAGCTGTGGTGAGCATAAAATGAGTATATTTCAAAATACTTACTCATATTAATGACCCCTTTCTTTTATTTGTGTTATTTGACCCCTGTCCTTTACCCCAAAAAAGTACTTTAGTACCATAGTTGTGTCAGAAAACATTTTTATAAATAATAATAATAATAATAATAATAATAATAGAGAAATCGATTTGAGAATAAAATCAGTGGCAATAATTAAATCAAACATCACTGCCTTACCTTAACAGCATCTTTATGTTTCTATGTGTGCAGCAGACATAAAGCAACCAGCAAACGTGCTTTTGACTTCCTTATGCTTGACTGGGCAGCAAAATTCATTTTATACCCTTGCAGCCCCCCATCTTGTTAAGGGGCAGGACTCAAACTACACCCACTCCAATCAAACCACAGACAAGAACTGACATCTTCGATCCACAGCTCATACTCAGGTTCTGCTATAGACAATGCTAAAAATGAACGTTACGAATGTTTTCATAAAGTTTAATAAACAAAATTCAGGAAAAACTCTTATTATATACATATATTTTAGTTTAGTTATGAAAATTTGTTTTAAGTGATTCAAAATACAGTTCTGTAGATGTTGAAAGATCCTCACGAAAGTATTGACGGCTGTAAAAGCCTTTATTTTACAGTAACTGTGAGATGAAAATCGACTACCTCAAAGATTTGATATGTGTGTATGTTAGTTCTTATTTCCTTTTGTAATGTTTTCTAAAAATACTTTTATACAAATGCTTTTATTTCTACTCATATTTTTATTTCCTATTTGTACAGTCAATATTTGTGTATATGATTAGTATTCTTTATCGTTTACTTTATTTTCCACTGATATCTTTCTTATATGTATGGTGATATGTACTGTACATATGTACCCTGAGCTCCCTAAAACCACAACAACAACAAATCCACTGATTTTATCCAGAAATTGCTTGGTTCCACACAATCGATTTGTGTTGGGACAACATGAATTAATTAAATTATTAGTTTTTACAAATTTAAGTGGGATGAACTTAAAACAATTAAGTTGTCCCCATAAAAAAAAAACTTTAACATTTTTTAAATAAGTAATTTGAACAAACAGGAAACGTCTTTTTTAGTGTGTGTTTGTGCTCAATCGCTAAATACATCTGATTCTGAAATGTATAAATATAACATAAAAAATAATGATATTAAATGCAAAAAATATTCAATTAAAGCTATTCTGTTTGATTACGTTTTAATTCACCGTTTTAATTTTATCCCCAGTATTCATAACAGTTCATAACAGTTCATAACATTCATAACATTTTTAATTTAATCCCCACCGTTTTAATTTAATCCCCAGTATTCATAACAGTTCATAACAGTTTTAATTTAATCCCCACTGTTTTAATTTAATCCCCAGTATTCATAACAGTTTATAACAGTTCATGACATTCATAACAGTTTTAATTTAATCCCCACTGTTTTAATTTAATCCCCAGTATGAACAAGAACCCTTATATGTTTCCATTCAAACCTATTTCTCCATGATAGGACCCTTCAGTATGCTATCATTTGACTTTTCAGTTCTGTCACAGAAACTTCTATTGTCATTTACTTCATATGAAACACTATTTTATCATTTCAAACAATCTGCTCTATCATTTTATTTTTTGTGTTGTCATTTAACCCTTCAATGCCGACACGGGACCTTAATACTGTATAATAAAACCTTTTCATAGATTGTGAATAAATAAAAGTGTGTGCATTATCTTTTGGCAGAGGTGTGTGTTCAGTAAGGCAGCTCAGCCAGTGGAGGGCACAGCAGCCTGCAGAACAGCAGACATGGGAACTCACGCAGGAAGTTACAGCTTTTGTCATCATTGTGCTTCCTTCAAACTGAGAGAACACAAAAGAAGATATTTTGAAGAATGTTGGAAAGTTTAGAACCACTTTTGAAGTTTTAAGATGGTTCTTCTATGCTTTTTTAAAGGTTAACCATCGCAGAAAACTATTAGCACTGACTTATCAGTATTCATTTGATTTTATTTACAATGCAGTTCAAACGTTTGTAATACTTTTGAGACAACTATACAGCAAAATGAGCACAAATAAAGATATTTTGAAGAATGTTGGAAAGTTTAATACCACTTTTGAGGTTTTAAGACGGTTCTTCTAAGCTTATTTTAAACCTTAACCATTGCAGAAAACTATAAGCATTGACTTATCTGTATTTATTTGAGTTCATTTACAACGCAATTCAAAAGTTTGTAATACTTTCGAGACAAATATACAGCAAAAAGAGCAATAACTTGAAATATTCTAAATATTTTTGGATATATATAACTCAATCCTCTGATTGGATCATCTCACTTGATCATACTAGAAATCATACGTATATGCTTATTTTTCAATACCTGCTCATGAAATAATCATGGAAAAAGGTTTCCACAACCATACTCACAGGTGTATTTTATGCTAATGAGATTAGGTAAATACAACGTCCATTTTGTAAATCCATGGTACATTTTTATCTTCACATGATACATTTCTGTAATTAGTTTTTTTTATTTGTGTCAGTGTTATTGTTTTTTTAAATGTAACTAATATTACTAGAATATTGCTGTTATTCCTGAATTTTACCCATAACAAATGCTGTTGTAGCCTACACAGATTTTACAGACATAATATCAATACATGGTATCAATTAATGTCAGATTAGGCATTAAAAAAAACTTGATAAAGTCACTGAAGCTTTAAATCTGAAGAAAACTATCTCTTACTTACATCGTTTCAGTTCTTTATCGTTTACGATGAATTCAGCATATGATTACACCCCAAACAAACTCCGGTGTCCTCAGCGCTGAATAATCTACCGTCTCTGATTGGCTACTGGGTTTATAAACTCAACAGAAACGAGTGTGATTGGTTGAAAGGCTCAGCGCTACAAAAAAAACGTATTTCCCTGATGAATGTAATGCTGAGAAATGAAACTGTTGAAAAAAAAAACACAATAATTTTCATTTTGGTATCGTTTTTTTTTTTTGCCAGAGGCTTGTTAATTTGCCCTGAAGAAAACAAATCTGGTTGTTTTAACCCAGCACTGGGTCAAATATGAACAGCTGCGTTAAAAATGTAATTTAATTTTTTTTTTTAAATGAACCCAACATTGGTTTAAAACAACTTTTTCAATTTATTTCAGCGTAAATCATTAAAATATACTGTATTAATGGATAAAATGTAATGGTTTGAATTTTTAAAATGATTTTTATACTGGAGTATTTATTTGTTTAATGGAAGACTGGCTAAGCCAAGAGAATATGAATAGCTCATGATAGATTAAAGGAATTAGCATGGTCCATTGTTGTATACTGGCGTATCTGTATGTTAAGCTGATGCTGTGCCAGAGCAGGATCTGAATAGCTGGCAGTGCCCAGGAAGATTGCATTCCTCTCAGCCGTGCCAGTTCACATCAAGCCTGATCTACAATGTAAGGAACACCAGCAGGCCTTGAAGCCCGGCTCCCGATAAACTCCTCAGAGGAGCTCAGTGAACGTGTGTCGCTGCAAAGCTAATGAGCTCCAGAGCTACACAAGCTTTCTTTGTTGTATTGTGAAAGGTGAGCTATGAGTGTGTGTATTTTGATTGATCTGTGCTATTGTGTTACAGTGATACCGTCTGTTTTAAAACTGAAACCCGGGAAGCTACATAAAGTAAAACATGTTAGCCTACATAACTGACTAGCTAGCTAACTTTTCATTTTGTCTAGCAAGCTAGCTTTTAATTTTGGTTAGCTATAGCTAACTTTTCATTTTGTGTAGCAATGGCTAAACTTTTCGTTTTGTCTAGCTAGCTAACTTTACATTTGTAGCTCTAAAATTTTGTTTATCTAGCAATTGTATTTATTTTGTCTAGCTAGTTAAGTTTACATTAATAGCTAACTTATTATTTTGTCTTCCTAGCTAACTTTTTATTTTGTCTCGCTATAGCCAACTTTTCATTTTGTCTAGCTATAGCTAACTTTTCATTCTGTCTTGCTATGGCTAACTTTTCATTTTCTCTAGCTATGGCTAACTTTTCGTTTTGTCTAGCTAT
>CAIGQQ010002490.1:3311996-3326998 GCA_903798035.1 Danio albolineatus
CTAATTTTTCATTTTGTCTAGCTATAGCTAACTTTTCATTTTGTCTAGCTATAGCTAACTTTTCATTTTGTCTAGCTATAGCTAACTTTTCATTTTGTCAAGCCAACTTTTCATTTTTGTCTAATTATAGCTAACTTTTAATTTTGTCTGGCAAGCCAACTTTCATTTTGTCTAGCCAGCTAACCTTTATTTTTTTTCTCGCCAGCTAACTTTTCATTTTGTTTAGCTATAGCTAATTTTTCCATTTTGTCTAGCTATAGCTAACTTTTCATTTTGTCTAGCTATAGCTAATTTTTCCATTTTGTCTAGCTATAGCTAACTTTTCATTTTGTTTAGCCAGCTTACTTTTCATTTTGTCTAGCCAGCTAACTAACTGTCATAATGAATTTTTTAGGTAAATTTTATGATTTCTTAGAGATATTTCACACTAAAATGAAAATGCTGCCATCATCTACCAACCCTTAACTTGTTGGAGTTTTGAAAACTTCCTGTAACCATTGACATCCTTATGAAATAAAAACACTGGTAGTTAATGGTTACAGATTTCTAACATTCTTCAAAATATTTGGTTTTGTGTTGGAAACCTGTAATTATTGACATCCACACAAATATAAAAGGCAATAGTTTTCCAACATTCTTCAAAATATCTTCTTTTGTGTTCAACAGAACAAAAAACCCAAACTCGTGTAGGCAGTGACTGTATTTTTATTTTTGGATGAACTATGCATTTAAATCTGTGGTTTTCAACTCAACCAGAACTATTTTACCCTCACGATAAATGAAAATAAATCATTTTTTAAAATAATTATTAATAATTAAATAATAATTTTATATAATTCTTCCCTGTTGTTTTTCACTTCTGTTTTTACATTTACTGATCTGTATTTTTATTGTTGTTTTGCACCATTACCTGCACTTGACTTGCACTTTGTTGGGTTTATTAAACTAAATGAACATGTACAGAAATTTCATTATTTCAATCTTTTTAAATTTCACAATTTATTTAAAAATAAATGTTTTTTGGTAAAAAATAAACAATAACAATTGTCTTTATTTAATTATAACTATATTATCATTATTATTATTATTATTATAGAAATATTATTTAATTTTAAAATATATTATTATTTATTTAATTAAATTTAATTAATTAAATTTGAACATTTTATTAAATTAAACTTGTTAAATTAATTCAATTTAATTAATTAAATACTAAATTAATCAAAAAGTCTTTAAAAAATTTAATTTACGGATAAATCAACACATCACAAAAAGAATGACAATAACGATACAATGTGAAATCTTCATTCAAACCCACACGAGCACCACTGTAAATGTGAAGCAGTAGTACAGCGAGCTGAAATGTCCACCTGCTGGTACAGTGTGGAAAGAACAGAATCTGCATTATTTCTGCTCATCAGCTGCTGCTGTTGGCCGGGTTCCTCTTGGCTGGTTTGGTCCTTCATTGCAGGCCTCCTGCTCTCGGACAACAGCTCTCTGTGTGTCTGAAACCGTAGATCTGCTGGAGTCAACACGGGTGAGCAGATTAAGAAGAGCCAGTGCTGGACGGGTCACGCGGTACTGAGCTGCTACCACCATACAGACCAGCACGGACCACCACCGGTGTGTCCTGTAGGGAAAAAACATCTACATTTATCTTGCCAAGATATTTTTTAAATGTATTGTAAAGAGTACGGTTAAACTTTCCAAATTGACCATGTTGTTTGGCAGGTTAAAGGAAGGCAAGAATGAGATCAAATCATATGCATTTAGAATGTTTACAAATGGTCAATGGCTAGCACTGTCGCCTCACAGCAAAAAGGTCATTGGTTCGAGTCCTGTTTGGGCCAGTTGGCATTTCTGTGTGGAGTTTACATGTTCTCCCCGTGTTGGCGTGGGTTTCCTCCGGGTGCTTCAGTTTCATCCACAGTCCAAATACATAAATTGGCCATAGTGTACAAGTGTTTGTGTGAATGAGAGAGTGTATGGGTGTTTCCCAGTACTAAATTGCGGCTGGAGAGCATCTGCTGCATAAAACATATGGCAGAATAGTTGACGGTTCATTCCGCTGTGACGACTCCTGGAAAAATAAAGGAAAATCGAAGGAAAATGAATGAACAAATTGTCAATAAGGGCTAAATATTCTGGGAATACAAAGTTTTTAGATTGTTTAAATAGAAATATGACAATTTATATAATATTATTTTGTTACCAGAAAAATGAATCTTTTTTTTTTATTTAATAAATAATTTATTTAATTAATTATAATATAATTCCATAAGAATTGTATTATGATTCAATTATGAATTATATAGTATTAAGATGAATTAATAATGTATATTGAAATTGAATAAATACATAGACATTTGTAGTTTTTGTATTAAAAAAGAAATGGTAAAGAATGTATAATTTAGTGATATTTGTAGTTTTTTATAACTTTATCTCCTTAAAATGTCTACATTAAAATCTAAAAACCTTTTAACAAATATTGTTCTCCTGTACATTATAAATAAACACACACTGGTTATCTTTTAAAAGATACATCTACATAAATGTCTCCAATAATGTAGGTAAAAAATAATGTAACATAAATGTCTAATTTTTGAGTAATATTATTCTGCTGTACATTATAAATGAACATACACACACACTTATTATCTTTTTTAAACTATCTATATATATCTAAAATAATGCATGTAAATAAAATCTAACATATAGAATAAATCTATTTTTTACAACACACACATATTATCTTTTAAAAATATCAATAAACATCTAAAATAATGTATGTAAAATAAATGTCTAAAATATTCTAAATGAACACGAACACACACATATTATCATTTTATATATTTATGTCATTTATATAAATATATATATATATATATATATATATATATATACATGTATATATATATATACATATACATATATATAATGAAAAAAGATACTACGTAATATACATCATATATAATATAATATTACCGTAATTATATATATCATTATTATTATTATGAATATAATGATTGTAAAATGTATTTCTAATTGTTTACAAATGAGTGAGATTAAATTATTAAAATTATTAAAAATACAATATATTATATAATATAATATATAATAATATATAATATAATATATAATATAATTGCATATAATATATAAAAATTATATGCAATTAATTTTAAAAAATATAATTGATTTAATATAAAACCTGTGCTCCTCAGAGACGGCGGTGGCCACAGGAGAGCATGTAGAAGCAAAAGGTGAGTTATACTGTTCACACACACATTAAACCACACACACACTCACGTTTTCTCCTCCAGATTCCTGTTGTGTTCTCAGATTTCAGCTTGATGTTAGGAGGTTTTGTTTGCTGTGATCGTCCAGAAGGAAAGCCGATCCGCCTGAAATGAGCGCGACGCTGCAGTTCTGCTCTGTAATTAATCACCGTGGGCTGAATCTAATATATGTGTGTGTGTGTGTGTGTGCTGCAGTCGGACAGAGGAACAGTGTGGACAGCTGGACCAGCAGCTTCATCACAGCCTCAAACCGCTTCTCATTTCCTGACCACAGTCTCCAGTGAACCATCACTGATATTAATCAACCGCTCAATGATCACAGTCATATTACTCAGTGTATCGTTGATGCGTTTTCATGTATTAATCAGCATCTGAATCTTTTTTTGATAAGCAAATTTACTTAACATTTTTTTTTTGCATCCCTCTTTGTCCATTTTTTTATTAAGCTTGATGTAATTGAGACTTTACCTTTAAAGCCAACCCAGGCTCAATCTGAAAACTTACCGCTATATTCTGGAGAGTGCCAAATGTGTCCCACGAGCTATGTTTTCTGCAGTTCTTGTTTTTGCGAATCCACCAGAGGGCGCTGTGGACACTTTTTGAGATCTCAAATTTCTCCTGCGAGTGCCGTTCGCACCTGCTGTTCACACGTAAATCCATCAGAGGCTGCTGTGTACGCTTTTTTAGATCTCAAATTTCTCGTGACTGCCGTTCGCACCTGCTGTTCTCGCATAAATCCACCAGAGGCCGCTATGTACGCTTTTTGAGACCTCAAATTTCTCTCGCGAGTGCCGTTCATGCCTGCTCTTCTCGTGTAAATCCACCAGAGGCTGCTGTCAACTGACTTACTGATCAATCAACTGACCCACCCTCCTTCTTTTCTAAACCCAACCAATAGTGTTTTCAAAGACACCGATTGACCAGTGACATACAAGTCCGCTGACATACATGGTAAGCTACTGGACAAACTGGTAACAGCAGGAAAGCCGTCCATGTGGAGGTAAGCAGTCAGCTGGCAAGTGCGAAAACGAACTCATAAAGGGTTGGAACCATTTGAGTGTACGTAAATTGTGAGTAGGCCTTCTTTTTAATTTCCAAGTGAACTATCCTGTTAAGACAAATAAAAAATTACTGATTGCATCGCTGCTTTGAGAAAGTTTTAAAACTTATCTGAATAAAGGACTGACAATGAAATGAATTGGAAAGAAAGAAAGAAAGAAAGAAAGAAAGAAAGAAAGAAAGAAAGAAAGAAAGAAAGAAAGAAAGAAAGAAAGTCAGTCGAGTGTGGACAGAACTTATCAGTCACTCACTGATATTCTTAGGAAATGGAAAGCTGTAACCATTGACTTCCATAGAAAAAACAAATACTTTGGAAGTCAGTGGTTACAGGTTTATAACATTTTTAAAAAAATCTACTTTAGAGTTCAACAAAATAAAGAATCTCATAAAGGTTGGGAAAAGATTGAGTTTAAACAGTGAGTAGGCCTACTTTTAATTTTTGGGTGAACTATCCCTTTAGGGCGAGTTGATAATGACTGATATTCGATGCACTGTTGCTTTAAGAACGTTTCAAAATCTGAGTGAATGACTGACAACAAAACAAAGAAAGCCAGTCGAGTGTGGACAGAACTTATCAATCACTCAGTGATATTCTGAGGAAATGGAAAGCCGTCATCAGTGACTTTCATAATATATATATATATATATATATATATATATATATATATATATATATACTGTGGAAGTTGATGGTTACAGGTTTCTAACATTTTTCAAAATAACTTCTTTAGCATTCAATAAAATAAAGACTCTCATAAAGGTTTGGAACCATTTGGGGTTTGTTAAATAGTGAGTACATTTTCATTTTTGGGTGAGTAAATAATGACAGAATTTTGATGCACTGCTGTTTTAAAAAGTTTCAAAGCTTATCTGAATGAATGTCTGACAAAGAAAAAGAGTTAAATAAATAAAAGAAAGAAAAGGTGGAGTGTGGACAGAACTTATCAATCACCCAGTGATATTCTGAGGAAATGGAAACCTGTAACCATTGATTTTCATACAATTTGTTTTTCGCATGAAAGTCAATAGTTACAGGTTTCTAATATTTATCAAAATATCTTCTTTACCGCAAAATACCTGCCAAAATTGAACATGAAATGATATTATTTAATTTAAATGTTCACTGTGACAACACATCGTCCCTATCAAACTGGAAATTAAAATGAAGTTGCTGATTTAACATTTCATTTTCACTGTGACAACACATCGTCCCTGTGTCCACAGTGAAAATTAAAATTAAATAATTTCATTTCATTTTCGATTTTGGCAGGTATTTTGCGAACAGTGTTTTATAATGAAATTGTTGATCTGGTTTTCATTTTAATTTCCAATGTTTGTTTAATTTATAGGCGACATGGTGGCGTAGTAGGTAGTGCTGTCGCCTCACAGCAAGAAGGTCGCTGGTTCGAGTCTCGGCTGGATCAGTTGGCATTTCTGTGTGGAGTTTGCATGTTCTCCCCGAGTTGGCATGGGTTTCCTCCGGGTGCTCAGGTTTCTCCCACAGTCCAAAGACATAGGTGAAGTGGGTAAGCTAAATTGTTCCTAGTGTATGAATGTGTGAACAAGAATGTATGGATGTTTCCCAGAAATGGGTTGCGGCTGGAAGGGCATCCGCTGCATAAAACAAATGCTGGATAAGTTGGTGGTTCATTCCGCTGTGGCGAACCCGGATTAATAAAGGGACTAAGGCCCCGTTTACACTAGTGCGTTTTCGTTTTAAAACGCATAAGTTTTGCTACGGTTACGCCATCCGTCCACACTACGCCGGAGTTTTCGAGGTGCGAAAACGGAGCGTTTTAGAAACGCTGGAGAGAGCGTTTTCATTCTGAAACGCTGCAGCTGCGTCTCAGTGTGGACGTGGGAAAACGCAGACTTTCAAAAACAGAGGCGTAGCTGCTGAGATCCGATACGTGATTGGGGCATTGGGTCATTGCGTATCCTTCCCTTATTCGTCAAGCCCACGTGGCTATAACGTCACCGACAGACAGCAGACCAGTCTTCACTGTAAACGCTGTATTTTCGATAGCCATGGATGTTTTATATTCATTTGTTACTTTAAGTAACAACTCAATCTCGTCGTCTGTCCTCAAAAAGACCTCTCTTGCTTTCTTTACCATCGCGTTCATCGTTCAACCAGCGTTTGTTGACTAACAAAAACCAAATGCCGAGCGAGACACGTGCTTCCTGTTTATACTTGACCGCGCATGCTCAGAGTGCGCCAATGGTCACGTGATATACGTTTCTGGTGGAGTAGTGAAGCCGGGGATCTCTTGAAACGCTGGGTGAAAACGCGAGTGTGGACGCGGATCGTTTTCTTGCTAAAACGCCGTTTTAAAACTAAAACGGACTAGTGTAAACGGGGCCTAAGGCGAAGAGAAAATGAATGAATGAATGAATAATTTTCACTGTGACAACACATCGTCCTTATCAAACTGATAATTAAAATGAAGTTGCTTATTTAACATTTCATTTTCACTATGACAACACATCGTCCCTGTGTCCACAGTGAAAATTAAATCATTTAATTTCATTTTCAATTTTGGCAGGTATTTTGCGAACAGTGTTTTATAATGAAATTGTTCATCTGGTTTTCATTTTAATTTCCAATATTTGTTAAATTGATTTAAAATTGGCAGGATTTACCTTCCATAGAACTATCCCTGGTGGCGTAGTGAGTAACACGTTTGCCTCACAGCAAGAAGGTCGCTGGTTCGATCCCCGGCTGGGCCAGTTGGCATTTCTGTGTGGAGTTTGCATGTTCTCCCCGTGGTTGCGTGGGTTTCCTTCGGGTGCTCCGGTTTCCCCCACAAGTCCAAAGACATGCGGTACAGGTGAATTGGGTAAGCTAAATTGTCCGTAGTGTATGTATGTATGTGAATGAGAATGTATGGATGTTTCCCAGAGATGGGTTGTGGCTGGAAGGGCATCCGCTGCGTAAAACAAATGCTGGATAAGTTGGCGGTTCATTCCGCTGTGGCAACCCCGGATTAATAAAGGGACTAAGCTGACAAGAAAATGAATGAATGAATGAATGAATTTTCAATTTTGGCAGGTATTTTGCTAACAGTGTTTTATAATGAAATTGTTAATCCGGTTTTCATTTTAATTTCCAATGTTTGTTTAATTTATAGGCGACACCGTGGTGCAGTGGGTAGTGTTGTCGCCACACATCAAGAAGGTCGCTGGTTCGAGTCTCGGCTGGGTCAGTTGGCATTTCTGTGTGGAGTTTGCATGTTCTCCCCGTGGTTGTGTGGATTTCCTCCGGGTGCTCCGGTTTCCCCCACAGTCCAAAGATATGCTGTACAGTTGAATTGGGTAAGGCTAAATTGTCCTTAGTGTATGAATGAGTGTGTATGGATGTTTTCCAGGAATGGGTTGTGGCTGAAAGGGCATCCGCTACGTAAAACAAATGCTGGATAAGTTGACGGTTCATTCCACTGTGACAAGCCTGGATTAATAAAGGGACTAAGCCGACAAGAAAATGAATGAATGAATAATCTGGTTTTCATTTTAATTTTCAATGTTTGTTTAATTTGTTTAAAATTGGCAGGATTTAACTTCCAAGAACTATCGCTTTAAAGGTAAGTATATAATGACTGAACTTTGCTGAGTCTTTAGTTTAATTTTCTGTACACTTGTTGACTATGTGTTGTTGGAAATTGCATGTGCTTGAAGTAAACATCCAAAATAGGCGACTGATTTTCTGACAACCCAGTCTTTATTAGATTTGCTCCCTGTGTACATATTAAACTGACTTAAAATCTATTCATTCATTTTCTTTTCGGCTTAGTCCCTTTATTAATCCAGGGTCACCACAGCGGAATGAACCGCCAACTTCTCCAGAATTTTTTTACGCAGCAGATGCCCTTCCAGCCACAACCCATCTCTGGGAAACACATCCATACATTCTCATTCACACACATACACCACGGACAATTTAGCTTACCCAATTCACCTGTACCGCATGTCTTTGGACTGTGGGGGAAACCGGAGCACCCGGAGGAAACCCACGCAACCACGGGGAGAACATGCAAACTCCACACAGAAATGCCAACTGACCCAGCCGGGGATCGAACCAGCGACCTTCTTGCTGTGAGGCGAACGTGCTACCCACTAGGCCACCGTGGCGCCCGACTTTAAATCTATAAAAAATATATATATTTTTGCACTGCTGCTTTAAGAAGGTTTCAGACTTATCTGAATGAATGACTGACAATGAAAAGAACTGAATGAATGAAAGAAAGAAAGTGTGGACAGAACTTATCAATCACTCAGTCCTGACCTCAGGGAAGTGCTGAAATGTCGGATTTGGCAATGGGCGGCGGATTGTCAACAGTTTTTAGATAACAAACACTCGTATGAACGCTTTTCATCTCGGTCAGGTTTGGATATTAGACAAACAGTAATGCGCTCGGGTCTTATATTACTCTACAACGGGCCTGTTTTGCAGTAAAGGTAGGCCTTTTCTCACAGATATCAGCCACTCGATCGGAGTGCACGTTTAAACCCTCTTACGCCTTAAATTAAAGGATAATATTTCTGAAGGCTTCTCGCGTCCTTCCGTTGGGAAAGTGGACCGGGGGGAAACTAAATGCACCGCGGGGGTCAAGCTTTGCTGGCCGGCTCTGGTTTCACCGGACTCCCGTTAGTTCTCGGGGTGACGGGAACATTTGCACACAGAGGCCCGAGAGTCACGCTCGGACAGGCGGCCCGCGAGCGCTTTTGTCCGGAGCTGTTTAGCAGCTTTTGTCCGGCTCTTTGCCTTCCTCCTGCTCCTCATCCTCGCTTTTCATGCGGGTTTATGTGTAACGCGAGACCGTGTCGTGCACCAAAGGCCCCGCGGAGGCACACGCAGAAACTTAACTCTTTCTCCGGGTGAGGGTCAAGGCTTCGAGTCCGCTGGTTAAATCTTCGAAAAATTAAGACATCAGAGCTCATGATAAGAGTTTCTTTCTCTCGCTAAACCGCTGAAATGCGACCCGTTCATGAGGCCATTCACACGATCTGATAATGGTTAACTGTGTGCGCAGCCGTGAAAACTAGACTTGCTTTGATGAAATGTTTGATATAGGAACGTTTGCTAGACGTGCAAGCATAGGCCTGTACTGCTCAGTATCTTTAACTGATATATTGTTGATATACTGTAATATTTCAACACGGTGGCACTGTCACCTCACAGCAAGAAGGTCGCAGGTTCGAGTTGGCACTTCTGTGTGGAGTTTGCATGTTCTCCCCATGTTGGTTGTGGGTTTTCTCTGGGTGCTCCGGTTTCCCTCACTGTCCAAGGACATGCACAATATGTAAATTGAATAAACTAAATTGTATGATGATTATGGATGTGTATGGATGTTCCCTTTACTGGATTACAGATAGAAGGGTATCTGCTGTGTAAAACATTTGCTGGATAAGTTGGTGGTTCATTCTGCTGGAAAGGAAAATGACTGAATGAATACTGTTATATATATATATATATAGCCTAGAAATAAATGTGTTTATATATAGGCCTAAATATATTAGAATAAATATATTACATAATAATATGCTTGGTTGAGTTTTATGTATGAATTGTTATACAATAATATTAACATAATAATAATATTAAATAATATAAATGTTATATAATATTAACATATTTTTTTGCTTTGATTAATTCTATTGTTCTCATTTGTAGGTATATATTAAAGAAAAATGCACACACTTGTGGGTATATATATTCATTCATTTTCTTGTCTGCTTAGTCCCTTTATTAATCTGGGGTCGCCACAGCGGAATGAACCGCCAACTTATCCAAAATATTTTTTTTTACGCAGCGGATGCCCTTCCAGCTGCAACCCATCTCTGGGAAACATCCATACACACACACACACATACACCACAGACAATTTAGCCTACCCGATTCACCTATACCACATGTCTTTGGACTTGTGGGGGAAACCAGAGCACCTGGAGGAAACCCACGCAACCACAGGGAGAACATGCAAACTCCACACAGAAATGCCAACTGACCCAGCCGAGAGCTCGAACCAGCGACCTTCTTGCTGTGAGGCGAACGTACTACTCACTACGGCACCGTGGCGCCCTGTGTGTATATATATATATACTTCCTAATATATGATAAATATAATAACATATTTTTATATATTTTACGTTATTCTAATATGTAGTTTTATTTGATTATAACACAATATACACATGCATTATGAATAAACAACAATAAAAAAGGTCTCTTTGTTTACCTGAATCCAACCAAATGTAGCCTTTCTTTGATCTTTAAGTAAAATAATTGTAAATAATTCAAAAGTAACCTAAAATAACGATCATTAATAAAATAATATGCACATTTTGTTTATGTATTCTGTTTTCTTACACATTGAAATAGTTTAATTTTCTGTACACTTGTTGACTATGTGTTGTTGGAAATTGCATGTGCTTGAAGTAAACAAACAAAATAGTCGACTGATTTTCTGACAACCCAGTCTTTATTAGATTTGCTCCCTGTGTACATATTAAACTGACTTTTAATCTATACAAAATAATTTTTTTTAAACAGTTTTCAGAACAATCCGTGCTCTTACATTGCTAGTTTGTTAGTATTCCTCCACATAGACAAAGACATCAGAGATTCTATAAGAAAATGCACCGCAAAAACATCCGTAAATGAACAGCTGTCACTATTTTGTGATCCATGTTTTATTTATTTATTTATTTGGGGGGGGGGGGGGGGATTTATGCTTTTGAATTGCATTATGGGACTATGATCTTCAGTTTTAATGTTAGAAATTTTGAAAAATTAATTTTATTGACGTTTTTAATAGTTCAAATCGATATAATGTTTGTATTGGTATTGTAAATTACAGTACAAAAGCCTGGTCATAAATGCCACTACTTCTGTTATTTTACATACTTATTCCTATATAAATAATTTATTTTACAGTACATTGTTTCAAACTACTAAAATGTCAATAAAGGTCACTTTGTTAAACTGCAGAGATCAAGGTCTCATAATTCAATTCATAACCATAAATAAACAGCAAACACCTGTGAATCACAAAATATGACAGCTGTTAATTAGCAGATATTTTCTACAGTGTACAGCCTTAAATCATGTATTTGGGGTGTTGCAAAAGACCTTCTTCTGTGACATTTCAGACGTTTGTATGTGTGAATGGAGAGCAGGAAGGTTTTTATTGAATTAGCTGCAGTGTCAAAAGAGGAGGACACCAAGTGAACAAACAACTGCAACCGTAACAGGTTTGATGGATCAGAAATGTTCACCTGAATCATTTATTCTTTCCCCAAATGCCTTCAGTTAGTTCTATGCTCTCTAGGCTTAATAAGTCACTCCAAATGAAATATATTAACACCAGACACACACACAAAAACCTAAGCTTCCAAACTCCAGATCCTCATGCATTTCCATCTAATGCGTGTAGAATTAATATATCAAACGATACAAAAGCTCTAGAATTAGGACAAAGTTAAAACAAAGAAGAAGACGGAATTGTACAGCAAACAGCCGAATAATTTAATCTGCATCCCAGAGCCCTCGGAAAGGAACCTTCACCATATGAGAGAGAAAAGGAGAGAGAGAAAGACGTGTCAATGTGTTTTAATGGGACGTGAAACTCTGGTTATCTTGACGGTCTCAGTTGATTCTTCTTTTTAAAAGTCTCTTCAGGAAAATCTGCAATGAGAGAGAAAAGATGGTGAGTTAATTTCGATTAGCGAACATGCTGTGTTGTTTTTCTTTGTTTAGCAATAGCTCTGTTCCAAAAGTGTATTGCCTTTTTAAGGCATCCTATACATGCTTAGAATGCATTTAGTTATACATATTATATCATTGTTACACAATGCTTTTGGATTGAACTTTATTTATTCATGGCAAAATAATACCGGGATTCTTATTATCTTTTAAGAATATCCTGTTGGGCTTTTTCAATACCCCTGCTGATAAAAGTAAGGAGTATTTCATTATTAATCTCCTTTTATTTCTTGCAAAATTTCATATACACCGCTGTAAATTCTCTCAACGTACACCTTGTTTTATTGTTTTTGAAAAGAAACTTCAACAGTACATTAGAACTATTGCTTCCTCTAAAAATCTAAAATCTATTAGAACTGTCAACTTATTCTCCTTTTTTAATTTTCTTAACGGTGATTTTATATTATTTGTTGTGTGTTCTTTTAGTTTATATTTTTCTTTGGTATGTGTTTATTTGATGCTTTATTTCTCTGTAAAACTCATGCACAGTTTACATAACAAAATTGTATGATGATGTTGTTGTTGTTACCCTGACGTTATTAATATTTTTTTTTTTTAAACGACAAAAAATATATATATTATATCATTGTGGACTGTTTTTGCAGTACCACCATATAACTCCAAGGGGCGATAGAGGTTAAATCATTAAATCCTTCATTTTCCTTTTAAATATTTATGAGCAATTCAAACTAAACGATTTTAATCGGTCTGTACATGCATATTCGCAAGTCTACTGTAAAAATATGGATAAATAACAAAGCAATACAACTGCAGATTATTGCATGGACGTTTCCTTAAATTTACATAGCTTTGCTAATCAAGATGCTTACTAAACAATTTACTTGGTGCTTTTCATTTGTATCTTAGTGTTTAGTTTTATTGCAATACAATAAAATACAATACAATAAAAGTAGGAACACTTTAGCATAAGGACCAATTTTCACTATTAACTAGTTGCTTATTATATATTCCGCATGATCTTATGCTATATCCCTAATCCTATCCAATATCTAAAACATACAAACTACCTGTTAATAAGCAGTAAATTATGAGTTTATTAAAGCAAATGTGATAGTTAATGGTTTGTTATTAGTGTGCCATAAAATAAAATATAATAACAAAAATATATATATAAAATGAAAAATAAAATTAAATAACAAAAAAAATATATATAATAAAAAATAAAATAACAACAACAACAAAAAAAAATATATATATATATATAAAAAAATAAATAAATAAATAAAATAAGAAGCTAGTTAGGAGTAGAAGCCCCGCCTTTCAGTTAAAAAAATAGCCAATCATATTTTACAAGAGGAAACAGCCAATCACATTTTAATACAGGCAAGGCTTTAAGTGTCATCGATGATCGTTACTCATTAACGTAACAGGGATTTGTTTGGACCTGCTCAAAAATGGTATTTTAGCATAATTTTATCATTTCATAGTTATTGTCAGTCTTTAGGGGTAATTTGAAGTATGTTGACTCTGTTGAAGTATATTGAAACAATTTTAATACAGTTCTTGTACTTTGAGGGGAGTTTTTTAGTTAGCTTTACAATTGTCGATACACTATACTTAACATTAATCATAAAGTGCCTTGATAAAATAGATATAATCTTTTGTCTTCATATTTGATATGATATTTTACTTGTTTAGCTGTAATATGGCAATAAAAAGGACTTAAATTACGACGAATTACCCCCGCCTTTCAGTTAACTTAAATCGCTTTTCCATCGAGTGCACCGCAATATTTACATGTATTTTACTGTTTATAATCGTGTCGTTTTGACATTAGAGTCAATTGTGAGCTCTTTTATATATTCCTCACATAGAAAAACTCTGGTCCAGCTCTGGCCCACGCAATCAGCTTTTGCTTGGCCCACATGCCGCAGTGAATTACGGTACATGACTGGACCAAGTCCGGCTTCCAGACAGTGTCAACATCTGGGCCAAGACTCAGGCAAGTTAATAATTCATAATTGGGCCTGAACTGGGCCAGATATGGCACATTTGGCCATTGTCTGGAAGGCGGACTTGGTGTGTCATGACTGCAATGAAATCGATAAACCCATGAAGAGTTGCTATTTTTATTTTTATTATTTTAAATGTGTGCTTATGCATATAATGAGACAATCAGAATTAACCAATATATATATATGATATCTTATTAAAAATTTACTCTGGCATTTGGCTAATAATAAAAATATAATTTGTAAAATAATAATTTGGTTAATAAAATATATGTAATGTACTGTAGGTTACGTTCAGTTATTTTGCAACATACAAGAAATAGATAAGTAATTCAAGTAATTAAATCTTGATTGTTTCCTGGATTAAAATGAAGGCGTTAGAAGATGTAAACAGGAAGATGGAAATGACTTTGTGTATTAAATATGTCTTTACTCATTATTTTAATGTATTATTTTTTGTTATTATTTAATGTAGTCATATGTGGCCCGCATATAAATGTATAACACCTGGGCCAAAAACTACATATGACATCTGGCCCATGTCTTGTGTGCCACCTTATAGACGTTGCCACTTCTGCAAACCCGGGCCATGTTTGGCCCTTATGTTGTATGCCAGTGATGAATGCCTTCTATGCCAGCTTTATGCCAAATCCTGGCCAGAATTTTTTGCTACCTGGGTCTAGCCTTATACGTAATTCTTTTTTTTGACTTGTTAAGGGTTTTATTTCATTTAAGAGATGTTTATGAAGTAAAGGATATGTGGAGTTATTAATATTTGATCACGTGATATACCTGTTGCAGTGTTTTTTAAGTCCTGGTCGCTAGGAAATCGGCATAGGAGTTTTGCTGCCATCATCTGATCCTTTAGAAAGAAGCAAGTATAAATGCAATGATCATGTTTTTTTTTTT
>CAIGQQ010002490.1:3334458-3347994 GCA_903798035.1 Danio albolineatus
CTAAATGCAACACAGCATCAAAATAATCACAAAGAACCCACTGTGTTTCACAGAACAAGCAATGTGCAAATAAATACAATCACTGAGTATCTTTTACAGGACAATGTTAAAGCACTCACATCACCTCTGCACAAAGATGTAAATAAATAAATACATAATCTGCAAATCAGGGATAGAGGTGACATCGTCTTTTCCAAACATGCAGACTGCCTGTTATTGCAGACACAGAGCAGTATTTGGCAATTGGTTTAGAGTCTTTCTTACTGAGTTCAGCTATTTGTAATCCTCTCACACATAGTTTATAAACGTGTCATAGGCTACCATAGATTAAAACAACTAGCTTTGTGTTGTCCAAATAATTTCAGAGCATTTGCTAATGTTAGATGTTTTTGCATTGTTTCTGAATAGCACAAATCTATGTAGTCAAAACAGTAGCCTACTTCCATAATCAGAATGCTGTTCAATACTTCATCCACAGCTACAATATCAGGAGTGTTTGGGAAATCTTTAAGGACAGTACTCAAAACGTGTGAATTACTGTTCAATGATGGAAACCAGTTCAATCTTTTTATGTATAGTGTACTTTGCACACTGACTTCTATGAAGTTCCCATAGATGTAATGATTTTTTTCTACTGTACATCTTCTCCCCCTACCCCAACCCTACTCCTAAACCAACCCTACCAAGAAATAATCTGCAGTTTTGCATTTTCAAAATGTATAGTGATTTATTAGATCAGAATTTTCCCACAACTTCAGAATTTACTGGTATTGCTACAGTTGTGGGGACATTTGGTACCCATGACATTAGGAATACAAGGTATACTCAAACACACACACTAGTTATACTCACACTGTATCCTCACAGCACAGAGACCTCCAAGAGCAAAAACCAGAGACACAGCAAAAACAATCAGCAGGACTTTTGTCCACTTTGCGGTATTGACTTCCCCTTTACTTTCTCGGTAATTGCTGGAGTTACCTGCGGTTAGAAATTTGATGAGAAAAAGAAAAAAACATTTCTGAATGTTTGACTATCATTTCTATCTAGAACTATTCTTGCTAAAAGAATGAAACAAATAAAAAGTAAATAAATAAATGTGTGTGTATATAAAGTCAAGTCCAAAATTATTCATAGCCCTGGCAACAGATATAAAGTTACTTTTATTCAACCAGTATGTTTTATTTTGACTGGAAATGACACAGGCTTCTCCTAAAAGATAATATGACAATGTACAAGAGGCATCATTAGCTATGTTTTCATCCAAAAATGCGAATGAAGTTTATGTACAAAACTGGATTATCACATAAAAGACGTGCGAATAAAGCAGCGTTTCCATCCAACGAGTCAAAGCGGACAAGATAGTCACTTCCTGATTAACTGGCACCAAATATCAACAGTAAAAGCGTAATTTGTTGCAGTAGGAGAAGCTGTGTGAATCTTCTCTTCGTTTAATAAATGACTTGTGCCTCAGAAGGCAATCCTGACTCGCAGTGAACACGCTGTGGCATTTGAAGGTGTCAGACGCGGAGCACAGACGCTCTTGATTCTGGAGGTCATTAATAGCATACAGTAATAACACAACTACTTAAACGGTAAGGTGTTTTAGAATGACCTGAGTTATTAGCCCCCTGTTTATTTTTCCCCCCAATGTCTGTTTAATGGAGAGATTTTTTTCAGCACATTTCTAAACATAATAGGTTTAATAACTCATTTCTAATAATTATTTTTATCTTTGCAGGGATGACAGTAAATAATATTTGACTAGATATTTTTCAAGACACTTCTATGCAGCTTAAAGTGACATTTCAAGGCTTAACTAGGTTAATTAGGTTAACTAGGCAGGTTAGGGTAATTAGGCAAGTCATTGTATAATGATGGTTTGTTCTGTAGACCTGAATCAGAAACACACATAGCTCAATGGGAATAATAATATTGACCTTAAAAATGGCTTTTAAAAAAGTTAAAAACTGCTTTTATTCTAGCCGAAAACTAATAAGACTTTCCCCAGAAGAAAAAATATTATCAGACATACTGTGAAAATTTCCTTGCTCTGTTAAATATAATTTGGGAAATATTAAAATAAAAAGAAAAAAAATCTGTGGGGGCTAATAATTCTGACTTCAACTCTATATAGTCAATTAAAGTCCATCTAAGTGTAGAATCAGAATCAGAATCAGTTTTATTGCCAAGTGTGCTTCACACACACAAGGAATTTGCTTTGGCTACAGAAGCTTCCAGTGTACATAAAGTGACAAGTGACAACACAGAATAAATATTATAAAAGACAATAGACATTAAACAGAGATGCAGTCCAATGATCTGGATGTTGAAATGTATGTACAGATTTGTTATAATGTACATATTGTATTATATGTACAGATTTGTTATTCCGTGTACTGAAAGACACGGAAAAGGTACTTAAATGACAAGAGGCATCGACAGCCTCATAATGTGTAGGTCAAAAGAGATATATTAAGAGCGTATGTTACAGTATGTACACATACTTTTCATATAAGGTATAAAAGATATTAGTTTACCATAAATTACCATCAGTAAATCCAGCAATACTTCAAAGAATTAAAGAATTTTTAAAATACTCAAAAGGCTGAATACGCATTCATAATAATAACACAATGAAAATGGTAAATAACACTATTTTGTGTTTCAACATTACATTCACACATAAGTATATTAATTCTGTATAAATGCTCTTTTTAAATGCAATCTAAAAATATATATATTTTTATATATATTTGTTTGACTCTTGAGTCTTTACATGGTTATAATTGACAACTATTAATCAAGATAACATAGACAATATAATGAATAGGCCTGTCACGATATTTATTTTTTGTTGTGCGAGATATTGGACCAAAATATATTCTGATAAAGGATATTATTAGACCATTTTATGCCTCTCATTATATAATGCCAGAATGATAATATAATATCATCACAATGCAAGTACGCTCTTCCAAAGAACACATCATATTTCATTCTTAATTCATTTAATTATAATCGTTTTAACAATTTATTATGAAGCATTGGAGTCAGAATGTTTCCAAAACGCATATCCTAAATAGATAATAAATGTTAACAAGGTAAAGAGTATCAAAGGCTGTGATATCTGCTTCTAGATCTATTGTCAGTTGTCAGACACCCAAATTAAAACATACCATAATAATTTATAGTAAAAACCACAGTGTTTTTTAACCATACTGACACTGACACCTCCAATAGAGACAGAGATGGTGCAGCTAAACAGCTAAAATGTTGCTAGAATTGGTTTTTATGTATGGGCGATATATATTGCATCACCGAAAATGATTGAGGTCATGTCCATGTGTTTTGCGGTAAGTCCATATATTGAATATTGTGACAGGCCTCATAATGGATAGTTGAGTTTGATTGATATAATTACTCTACAACTGACTCTAACTTACTAAAATATATATATTAGTAGTGTTCGCAGCTATTTTAGAACGCATGTATTGATTATATTCATAATAATCAAATTTTAATCAAATTTATATTCATTTATATGATACTGAATGCAGTGTTTACCAATACAAATGAACGCATCTGGTAACATTCCAGACTTACCTTTGTACTGAGAGTCGTTTTCATCAGAATCACCTGTTGAAAAGGCGAACGCAGAATTTTCATGGACTGAACTCATTTCTGTGAACCTGACGGAAGATGTGTTTGCTGAGACTTGAGTGCTTATTGAGGTTGTTGAGGAAAAAGGAAGTCTCATAAAAGGTCATTTTATTGACAGGAAGAAATAAAGTTATGAGTCAGTACAAACAAACAAACAAAAAATCGAATGCAAGTCTCCAAGAGGGAATAATCGAGATGGTGACAAAAGTGTTTCTGTTCTTCTAGATTTAGTTTCTTAGCACATTTATGTTTTGTTATCTTAATTTCCAAGGCGCTATATAGATACATTCCTTGAATGAAGCCTGGCCTATACACTCACCAGCCACTTTATTAGGTACACCTGTCCAACTGCTTGTTAACACAAATTTCTAATCAGCCAATCACATGACAGCAACTCAATGCATTTAGGCATGTTGACAAGGTCAAGACGATCTGCTGCAGTTCACACCGAGCATCAAAATGGAGAAGAAAGGTGATTTAATTGACTTTGAATGTGGCATGGTTGTTGGTGCCAGACAGGCTCATCTGAGTATTTGAGAAACTGCTGATCTACTGGGATTTTCATGCACAACCATCTCTAGAGTTTACAGAGAATGATCTAAAAATGAGAAAATATCCAGTGAGTGGCAGTTCTGTGGGCGCAAATGCCTTGTTGATGTCAGAGGAGAATAGCCAGACTGTTTCCAGCTGATAGAAAGGCAAGAGTAACTCAAATAAGCACTCGTTACAACCGAGGTCTGCAGAAGAGCATCTCTGAACGCACAACACGGCCAACCTTGAGGCAGATGGGCTACAGCAGCAGAAGACCACACCGGATGCAGCTCCTGTCAGCTATGAACAGGAAACTGAGGCTACAATTCACACAGGCTCACCAACACTGGACAATGGAAGATTGAAGAAACGTTGCCTGGTCTGATGAGTCTCCATTTCTGCTGTGACATTCGGATGGTCGTTCAGAATTTGGCATCAACAACATGAAAGCGTGGATCTATCCTGCCTTGAATCAGCGGTTCAGGCTGGTGGTGGTGGTGTAATGGTGTGGGGGATATTTTCTTGGCACACTTAGCCCATTAGTACACACTGACCATTGTGTCAACACCACAGCCTACCTGAGTATTGTTGCTGACCATGTCCATTCTTTTACGACCGCAGTGTACCCATCTTCTGATGGCTACTTCCAGCAGGATAACGCACCATGTCATAAAGCGTGAATCATCTCAGACTGGTTTCTTGAACATGACAATGAGTTCACTGTACTCAAATGGCCTCCACAGTCACCAGAATTCAACCCAATAGAGCACCTTTCGGATGTGGTGGAATGGGAGATTCACATCATGGATGTGCAGCCGACAAATCTGCAGCAACTGTGTGATGCGATCATGTCAATATGGAGCAAAATCTCTGAGAAATATTTCCAGTGCCTTGTTGAATCTATGCCACGAAGGATTAAGGTGAAAGGGAGTCCAACCCAGTACTAGTAAGGTGTGGCTAATAAAGTGGCCGGTGAGTGTAGATTTTACATAATAAAGTCACATAATATTTGCATGTGCACTTTTTATGCCTTAGAGTTTAATCACTTTAATGAAAAGTTTTGGAAGAACAGAAAAACCCAAAAAGTTTTGGAAAAGTCATGGAAAATATTTTAACAAATGTCTGTATGCTTAAATTAGGGCTGCATGATATTGGAAAAATCTGACATTACGATATTTTGTATTTCTGTGATATATATTGCGATGTGAATATAATTGAACCAGATGATTGAACAGGTTTATTTGGACTGATTGGGGGGATTTTGTTGAGGAGTTTATCTTGAATAATATATAACATATAAATTACAAGCATAGATAAATCAAATAATAGCAAATAAGTACAATTGTCCAAAACAATAGCAGTACTTTAAAAGTGAATAAAGAGCAAATATTTTTTTTAAATATTTTTATTTCCATATTTCAAATATAGTGGTAAAGAATACATATTCAATTCTAAATCAAAGTATTAAGAGATGTTATGATTTCTGTGTATTTTGTTTAATAGTAGGCAAATAAAAGACATTTAAATCTATTAAATTAAAAAAAAACAGCTATATCTCCACACAGTGAGTGGGCTTGACAGACCACCTGTAAGACATACTCTCTCCTCTTTGTATGCTTAAAGAAAAGCAAAATTAAACACATTTAGACTTGTCATTGCATTTATATACTGCTGATATACAATATAAGGATCTAAATTCATTTTTAAATTGATATAAATGCACATAGTAAATAAACTCAAGCACTTAAGTAAAACCACTAAGGCTACAAGATGGAAGAAGTGTGAAGAATCATGGTAAAAAAAGCTTTCATACTGGTACTGTAGAAGTAAACAATATGAAACTATGAGTAAGCAAATCCTGAAGAAGAGTTTAGTTTTCTCTGTAGAATGGATCTCATTAATTAGCCCCGATTAATGGAGGGATTAAAGTTTATTTTCACAGACAAACTTCATCGTATGACTGCAGGAAACATCAAACCAGCTGTCCAAATATTTGACATCGTTTTTGATAATAGCACAGTGTTCTCCAGAGGGATTCTCTACTCTCCAGTTGTCAGGTTCACTTTTGTCAGATTGCCTTTTGTACCAAAACCTTCAACAGCAGAAACAGACAGTCAGATTAAAAACAGCAACCTTTTTTTCAAACATATATTGTATAAAGCATTTGCAATGCATTATTCCAATATATTAAATTATTATTCTCATTTCAATATATCTGAATGGGTCATCAGTTAAATTATTAGGATAAACTTATTAGGATAACTCCATTCATGCTATATGTTTTCATATACTTATGCTTGTTTGATTAAAAAACAAGTGCAGTCAGAGTTCTTACTCGACTCCGGTGTCACTGAGAGTCTGTTTGTTCACCCAAACCCAACGTCCTTCAGTCTCCAGATCATTGAGACCAATCCAGTAATATTCTTTCATTTTAGATTTCAGAGTCACCTAACAGAGGGAAAATAAATTGAGTAAATTGTAAATTTGAGTTAAAAAAAATATCACATGTATTTCTGTTTCTAAATACTGTGAAATGCATATTAAAAAAATATGATGTCAGATTCAATGAACATCCAACTAGGGCTGTGCAATTTGGACAAAACAATCATATAGCGTAAAATTATTATTATTTTTTTAATATATATTTTTTTAAACATGAGAATTGCGATTGTGATTTTTATTTGCAATTTTGGCAACTGTTTTTGCTTTCTCAAACACGCTACATACACACATTCTAAATGTATTCAGTGCACAAGAAGTGCATAACAAAACATTTCACAATGAAATAACATAGTATTAAGTTTAAAACAATAAAACTGAAACAGACAACAGACTTTATGTTGTTTTATTTTCGATTAATTGCACAGCCCTACATCCAACAGCTTCAAAATATCTCGCCTGCTCTGATTGGCTGGTTATGGTGACCAGATCGGCTCCTCTTGAAACACAGAAAGCTCGACTGCTTGACCAAGTGAGTTTATCACAGCTGAAGAAGTACAGCTTTCCTTGAAAAGCTTTGACGTTCTCGCCACATTGTGAGGACTCAGCAGTAAATTCTGAAATAAAAAGCAAATGAAAACGATCAATTCTTTAGACCTTCTCCTGAATCTGCTGATATTTGTTTAATGAACTTTGTCTAAGTGTGTGTAATGGAAATTGATCAGCTCACTTTCATTAAAAGGAGAGCAGTCCATTAACTCTGTTATTATTTGCTGTAAGGTCTTTCACCATGGCTGATACAAGGGGAGACAAATTAGAGAAATTAGTTTCTCTAGTTAACGACTGACTCATATTCATTAAATAATAAATCAATTGACTACTGGTGGTTTAAAAGTAAGCACATTTTCTCCAACCTGTGCTTGAGTCTGAAAGTAACACAACTCACAGTCTTTATTGCGGAGATCATCTTTAACTCTGCCGTAGTTTGTTGTCAGATCTCTGATCGTGACTGTTTCAAGCAGAAACAGAGGAAAAACAAGTGAGAACAAGTTAAAGAAATGTGTTAAAAGACTCACTGATATTAATTAATCAAAAAGATTAAATTTTAGTAATGGTGGTTTATGAACAAGTATGCTCTGTCCAGCCTGTGCTTGTGTCTGAATGTAACACAACTTACTGTCATTATTGTGGAGATCATCTTTAACTCTGCTGTAGTTTGCTGTCAGCTCTTTCACCATTACTGATACAAGGAAAAACAAGTGAGAAAATGTGTTTGAAAACCTCACACTCGTTTATTACAAAAATAAATCATTTGAGTAAAGGTGGTTTGCTAATTTGTCTGTGCTTGAGTCTGAAAATAATGCAACTCACAGTCTTTAATGCGGAGATCATCTTTAACTCTGCTGTAATTTGCTGTCAGTTTTGTAATCATGGCTTATACAAGGAGAGAGAGAAAACAAGAACATGTTAAAGAAAAATGTTAAACGACTCACTGTTATCTATCAAGTAATGGATACTCAACTGCTTGCCATGTGTTAAGGGATTTTAAATACACAGCATGTGTTTGCAAATGCAAAGTTTAATTATCCCGCTTATTCCACGGTCTTTTGCTAAGTTATAGACAAGTTAAAATTAGTTTTGCTCTTTGCAGCACAATATTTGACAATGCTTATCAGTTATTTTAGATCTAGGCCCCATTAAATCAGCAGTTGCAGGCAGAAATAGAGAGTTAAAGAGAGAGAGCGATTTTAGTCTCTATCCGGGTCATGGCACCAAATTGTAGGAAACTTCAAGAGTTCACACTTAGCTGATGATTGATTATAAAGCTTGTTTGGCATGCTGTCCCGGGAGAGAGCCCTGAGCTCATAAGATCCTCGAGCCCGGGGCTCCCTCCCGTTTGCAAGGCAAGAGGAGAGTTTAAGCTCGGGTAGATATGGAGAACTCCCCTGCGGGCAACTAATGAACAGATAGTGATCGCTCTTAATAGTTAACTACTTACTAGGAGCATGTCTATGGTGCCGATTTGGATTAGTCAATTAACTAAAGTTGCATGTTTTTGGACGGTGGGAGGAAACCGGGGAATCCGGGGGAAACCCACGTGAACACGGGTAGAACGTGTAAACTCCACACAGAAACGTTGGCTTGGTAAGGACTAGAACCAGTGATGTTCTTGCTGTGAGGCAACAGTGCTAACCACTGGGCCACCGTGCCACCCATCTAGGAAAAGAGGAGGAGTAGGGGTGGAAGGGGGGATTCTTCAAAATGAAGATGGCTGTGATATGGAACTTAAGGTATTTATAGTGGCTTAGGAATTGTCTGATTGGTCAATCATGAATTGAATAATGAGGGACCAGCTGCTAGCAATCATAAGCACGTGATCCTCTCAATTAGTTTAGAAATAAACTTCACTTCAGAACCCAAACCAGAAAACTCGTTTCAAGCAGAATAATTTAATGAAAACCTGTTGGTTGTTCGGCAGTCAAACAGCGTCTTTAATGAAGCTAAGCGTTACGTGTAGGTGGAGAGAACTTTAAAAGAGGTTGATAGTAGAAGGAACCTGTTTAGACACCGTCACCAACCCGAATGTAGTCAACAAAAGAATTTATCTGACCTGAATGGATCACCAAAAATTCAAGGTACAGTCGTTGAGACCCTGACTGATCGTTAGGAAGTGCATAAAGACAATAGGTTACATGTTTTCGACATTTGGCCTGCTTGAGTTTTTGATGAAATTAGATTTTTAAAACCCAAAGAATATTACTTTTCAGTTGTATCAATTATTGTTAATTTGCTAGATTATATAAAGTGAAGTTTATTCATAAACAAATTTTGAGAGGATCACGTGCTTATGATTGTTCCTAGCTGTTACAGCTTCAGCTAATGACCGATTATATAATCGCATTCCTAACTCTCTATAAATAACCAAAGTTTTCTTATCTCAACATCTTCGTCTTGAAGAACCCCCCCACCCATCCACTTCTACTTTCCCTCCTTTCAGATGGGCGACACGGCGGCCCAGTGTCTAGCACTGTGGCCTCACAGCAAGAATGCCTCTGGTTAAGTCCCTACTAAATCAGGTGGCATTTCTGTGCGGAGTTTTCGCTTGTTCTCCCCGTGCTCGCGTGGGTTTTCCCCGGGCTCTCCGGTTTCCTCCCACGGTCCAAATAACAAGCACTAAGTTACTTGAAAGCAAAACTGATATTATAGCCAAGCTCTTAACGAATACACCTCACCTCAGTTCGCCACTAGCTGGAAATAAGCCGAGGGGGAGTTCATCGAGATCTACCTGAGCTCAAACTCTCCTCTCGCCCTGCAAACGGGAGAGAGCCCAGGGCTCGAGGATCTTATGAGCTCAGGGCTCTCTCCCGGGACAGCATGCCAAACAAGCTTTATAATCAATCATCAGCTAAGTGTGAACTCTTGAAATTCTATTTCTGCACAACATATTAAAGATTATACACATTAAATGAATGCCGGCAGCTAGCTCTCTGCAACTTTCACGTGGTCACCCACTGAACACAACTCACAGTCTTTATTGCGGAGATCATCTTTAACTTTGCTGTAGTTTGCTGTCAGCTCTTTCACCATTACTGATACAAGGAGAGACAGAGAGAAACAAGGGAGAGGAATGTGTTAAAAACTCAATATTTATTTATTAAACAAAAATAACTATTTGAGTAAAGGTGGTTTACGAATAAGTGCACATTGTCCAGTCTGTGCTTGAGTATGAAAGTAACACAACTCACGGTCTTTATCGTGGAGATCATCTTTAACTCTGCTGTAGTTTGCTGTCAGATCTCTCATCATGACTGATACAAGGAAAGACAGAGAAAAAGAAGATAAGAAGAAATGTGTTAAAAGACTTACTGTTATTTATTAAACAATAGGATATCATTCGACTAAAGGTGGTTTACAAATGAGTACACTTTGTCCAGTCTGTGCTTGAGTCTGAAAAAAACACAACTTACAGTCATTATTGCGGAGATCATCTTTAACTCTGCTGTAGTTTGCTGTAAGCTCACTCATCATGACTGATTCAAGGAGAAACAGTAAAACAAATGAGAGGAATGTGCAAAAAAAAACCCTGACATTCCTATTTAGGAAACATGAATGAATAACGTATTTCAAGGTGATTTGCAAATTAGTCTGTGCTTGGGTCTGAAAGTAACACAACTCACAGTCATTATTGTGGAAATCATCTTTAACTCTGCTGTAGTTTGCTGTCAGCTCTTTCACTATTACTGATACAAGGAGAGACAAAGAGAAACAAGTTAGAGAGATGTGTTAAAAGACATATTAATTAAACAATAAGACATCATTTGAGTAAATGTGGTTTACAAACGAGTACAGCCTGTGACTGGGTCTGAAAGTAACACAACTCACAGTCTTTATCGTGGAGATCGTCTATAACTCTGCTGTAGTTTGTTGTCAGCTCTTTCACCATTACTGATACAAGAAGAGACAGAGAAAAACAAGTTACCGTACATTCACACCGAAGGCGGTGAGAGCGTCAAAGTTCGCTCTGGTCGCCCTGTCATCAACACAGTCTGCCTTCAGAGCTCCGGCGGCGAGAGCGTCAACATTCGCTACACTGATCTCGTATTTTAAGGAGCCGTCGCAGCATTATCAGCAAATCTCTGACATTCCCGCATAAAACATGCTTTCTAGCGTAAAATGTTGCACAAATTTTTATCAGATTCATTTAACAATTATAGATCAAGTTGTATAAGTCGTATATTATGTGTCCTTATGTCTGAAATATCCTGAAGCAGCGATACTGATTTGCTGCATGAATTTCCCCGCTCTTTTAAAGAAAAAATATATATAACTACATTAATGCACATCAGTAACTTGCCACTAACTTTTTTAATGTATATACCTGTGAGAAAACATCGTAAATAACTGGAAATATTAAAACCCTTTGGGAACAACTGTGGTCGCAACCAAAGGTCACAGTGGCTGTGTTCTCTAAACTCGTCTCAAGCGGTGGACTTCTACATTCTGATCGCTTGCCACCGAACGGCGTCATAGCTCATTACCATAAAGTTGACTTGATTTCAACTCTCTTCACAACACCGAAGCCGCGCCGCGCTGCTTCTCGCCACTTATCGCCGCTGGCTCCCATTGAAAATGAATGACTTTCGGCTACTTTGACGCTCTCGCCGCTTTCGGTGTGAACGTACGGTTAGAGAGATGTGTTAAAAGATTCGCTCATATTTATTAAACAATAAGACATCATTTGAGTAAATGTGGTTTACAAACGAGTACACTTTGTCCAGCCTGTGCTCGAGTCAAAGTAACACAACTCACAGTCTTTATTGCGGAGATCATCTTTAACTTTGCTGTAGTTTGATGTCAGATCTCTCATCACGACTGATACAAGGACAGACAGAGAAAAACAAGTGAGGACAATTAGAAAAATGTGTTAAAAGACTCACTGATATTAATTAAACAAAAATAAATCATTTGAGTTAAGTTGGTTTATGAACAGGTTCGCTTTGTCCAGCCTGTACTTGGCTCTGAATGTAACACAACTCACGATCCTTATTGCGGAGATCATCTTTAACTCTGCTGTAGTTTGCTGTCAGTTCTTTCACAGTTACTGATACAAGGAGAGACAGAGAGAAACAAGTTATGAAGAAATGTGTTAAAAGACTTTCTCTCAGAGAGAAACAAGTGAGGACAATTATAGAAATGTGTTAAAAGACTCACTGATATTTATTAAACAAAAAGAAATCATGTGACTAAAGGTGGTTTACAAACAGGTACAATTTAAGTAACACAACTCACAGTCTTTATTGCGGAGATCATCTTTAACTCTGCTGTAGTTTGCTGTCAGCTCTTTTACCATGACTGATACAAGGAGAGACAGAGAGAAACAAGTGAGAGAAATGTGTTAAATCACTATTTATTTATTAAACAAAAATTACTAATTTGAGTTAAGGTGGTTTATGAGCAAGTATGCTTTGTCCAGCCGGTGCTTGAGTCTGAAAGTAACACAACTCACAGTCTTTATCATGGAGATCATCTTTAACTCTGCTGTAGTTTGCTGTCAGCTCTTTCACCATTACTGATACAAGGAGAAACAGAGAAAATGAAGTGAGAGCTTGTTAGAGAAATATGTTAACTCACCAATATTTGTGGAAAAAAAGATTTATGATATTTTGTCCAGTCTGTGCTTGAGTCTGAAAGTAACACAACTCACAGTCATGATTGCGGAGATCATCTTTAACTCTGCTGTAGTTTGCTGTCAGCTGTGTCAACATGACTGATACAAGTAGAGGAAAACAATTTGAGAAATGTGTTAAAGTTTGTACTAGTTTGTTAAACAATAATAATTTTACTAAGTTGGTTTATGAGTTACTGCTGTACACTTTGTTCAGCTTGTGCTTGGGTCTGAAAATAACGCTTAACTCACATTCTTTAATGCGGAGATCATCTTTGACTCTGCTGTAGTTTGTTGTCAGTTCTCTCATCATGACTGATACAAGGAGAGACGGAGAAAAACAAGTGAGAGAAATGTTTTAAAAACCCACACTCTTATTTATTTACAAAAATGAATAATTTGATTAAAGGTGGTTTACAAATTAGCCTGTGCCCGAGTCTGAAAGTAACACAACTCACAGTCTTTAATGCGGAGATCATCTTTGACTGTGCTGTAGTTTGCTGTCAGCTCTCTCATCATGACTGATACAGGGAGAGATGGAACAAACAAGTGAAGACAAGTTAAAGAAATGTGTAAAAGACTCACAGTTTTTCAAGAGTGCACACTTAGCTGATGATTGATAATAAAACTTGTTTGGCATGCTGTCCCTGGAGAGAGTCCTAAGCTCATAAGATCCTCGAGCCCGGGGCTCCCTCCCGTTTGCAGGGCGAGAGGAAAGTTTGAGCTCAGGTAGATCT
>CAIGQQ010002490.1:3353927-3369837 GCA_903798035.1 Danio albolineatus
TACATGCCCAGTGTTTCTAGAAAGCAATGATTCTTCTACATGCCCAGTGTTTCCAGACAGCAGAGACTCTTCTACATGCCCAGTGTTTCTAGAAAGCAATGATTCTTCTACATGCCCAGTGTTTCCAGACAGCAGTGACTTTTCTACATACCTAGTGTTTCCAGATAGCAGTGACTCTTCAGTGCCCCTACCGTTTCTAGGTTGCAGTGACTCTTCCACATCCCCAGTGTTTCAAATAGCAGTGACTCTTCAGTGCCCCTGCTGTTTCTAGACTGCAGTGACTCTTCTACATCCCCTGTGTTTCCAAATAGCAGTCACTCTTCAGCACTGCTGCTGTTTCCAGAGAGCAGTCTCAAATGACCCCAGTTGTAACGCTCTTGTACCCTTACTTGTTGTAGCTAGCTATGACTTTCTTCATGCTCTGCTTGTTCCAGCCTGCTTTGACATTTCTGATCCCCTCAAATTCTCCTACCCTCAAAAGCAGGAGTAAATAACCACACGTTAGAGATGGCTCCAGCCCCAGAGCACTTGTCAGATATGCCCCCGGCCCAAAAAGGCAAATGTGTAAAGAATCCGGCTCCAGAACATGACTGTTCTGATGATTTTAAAGCTTCTTTCCCTGCTGGCTCCCACTCGGCACCTTGCCCTGCCAATATCATCTAAGCTCCTTGCTTTGCCGGCTCCCCACAGACCTCCAACCCTGGCTGTCCCACTCAAATCTCCTGCCCTGTCTGTCTCACTCAAGCCTCCCTGGCTCTTCTACCCAGGTATTCCTCAATCTGTGGGTCTGCCTGTGGTCTCCCTCAGTGTAACAATTGGCTCTCCAGTCAACGTTATTTGGAAGTCACATACTTAGCCATTTATGTAACTGTAAATACCATAAATTCTCACAATCTTTCAATGCTGATTTTAATTCACTGACCCAGACATGCATAAGTCAAGCCAGTAGATATTAAACCATTTAACAAAGCTGACCCAGCCATACAATATAAACATTCAGTTCTCATGGCTCTTGGGAATATTAAAAAATTCAGAGAGTTAAAATGTTTACTCACTTGTGCTGTTAGTTTCCTGAGTAGACAGTTGCATTAATGCGCTGATGTCTGAATATAAACAAAACACAGGCAGTGAAAATCTGATAAATCCATATGTCTGCTACTGTATACTGTAGACTTGAGTTATACTCACACAGCATGCCTAGAACACCGAGACCTCCAAGAGCAAAAACCAGAGACACAGAGAAAACAATCAGCAGAACTTTAGTCCCCTTTGCGGAATTGACTTCCCTCTCACTTTCTCGGTCATTGCTGACGTTTCCTGTTGTTAGAAATTTGATGAGATAAACAATAATGTATTTGCAAACCCTAAAATCAATGTATAATTTCTTTCTGGATCTATCCTAAGTTTACAATGGTTCTGTTCTGTAGATTTTTTTAAAACAAAAGGCAACATGGGGCAAGTCATACATTTTCAATGAAAAAATAACCATAAACTGTGCTCTAGCCCTAAAAATACAGTTTAAAGTTTGAGTTAAATCTACCTTTTATCATACATTGACACTTTTGTCAGTGTTTTTATTATATGGCTATTGTTTCCCAACATTTGTGGAAAAATAATAATCATTTTATATTACTTTCAGTGTTTGGAGTAGTATTAGACAAGTATTAAATTACAGTAACAAATTAATTTTCGCTGTAATGTAGTTACTAGTCAATTTTCAATAATATTTTTTTACTTGTAAATAAATAAACTATATATACTATACTATATACAGTACATACATAACTATATCTGCCTCTATTCAAGTGCCCATATAATCTGTCGGATCGCTTACAACAGATTCACATTTATAAGAGAAATCATTAATTTCATTAGCTTTCTGTAAATCAGCAATTGTAAATATGATCTTTTTTATTACTAACGTTTATTTTATTCAATTTTTCTTGAATTTGAGATGGAAATGTTTGATAATAACTTTTTGACTTTTCTTTGCTTCCTTTAATTGATAGTTAACCTATTTTTTTAAACTCTTCAACTCCATATAATATTTGTTTTTAAACGCAACCTTTTCCTGTTAATACAAGTCTAAACTTGTTTGGTTGTGTAACGTTTGTTATTAGAATATAAACTTGACTTTTTAGTGAGTACATTGTGCAGGCAAACATGTAGTCAATTAGTGTCTCTGTATTTATTTTTTATATTTGCAATTATACGGCAAGGTAAAGCTTTTTTTTTTACTAGGGGATGCACGATAGTTTGAAATGTACAGTGGGGGAAATAAATATTCAACATGTTTTTGGCTTGAAATTTTCACCAGATGTTGGAAACAACCAAAGAAATCCAGATATGCAGAGAAAACAATATTAATTAGTTTACAATGAAATAACACAGGAACAAAGTATTGAACACATGAAGAAAGTGAGGTGTAGAAAGGCAGTGAAAGCCCAGACAGCAGCTGAAATCTTTCAGTAGTTCTTCAGCAACCCTCTGCCCTTCCTCAGTGTAAATGAATATCAGCTGTTTAATCCAACATCTACATTAGCAGGAAGATGAAGATGAAACCAGGGTGGACATTTCAGCAAGACAATGATCCAAAACACATTGCCAAGGAAACTTTCAAAAACCAAGCTGTAGAATGGCAAAGCCAATCACTTGACTTGAGTCCAATAGAAAATAAAGCTCAGATATTTGATAGACGAGACCCACAGAACCATCAAGATTTTCACACTCTGATGAAGTCTGTGAGAAACTCACAGCTGAGCAATGCATGTCTTTATTCTCCATATGAGAGGTGTCTTTAAGCTGCCGTCACCAACAAAATAAATTTTAAAAAAATTTATATATAAAGTATTAAATACATTTTCTGTAGTTCAGTACTCCTTCAGTTCAGTTTGTCATTTCATTGTTATTATATGTAACAATTTTTCCTTTTTTTTGTTTGCATTGTTTGAGTTTTTACCAAAATCTGGTTCAATTCCATGTCAGCAGCTCCTTTAGAATATTTTTTTCCAGAAAAAAATGACATGTTGAATACTTTCCCTCCACTGTGTATCTTGGATACAATTTAAGCCGTATTAGACAAAAGCATACCAAATGTGTATCTGCTGAATGAATAAGACCAATATTTGATCATTAAAATGGAAATTCCTGCAAGTGGATAACATCGAGCCTTACCTTTGTGCTGAGAGCAATTTTCATTTGGAGCAACAGTTTGATAAATGAATGCGGGATTTTCGTAGAGTGAACCCATTCTGTGACCCTGACAGATGAGAGATGACAGAGACTTGATTGCTGTTTGAGGGTTTTAAGAATAAGGAAGTCACAACAATGTAAGTCTTGTTAATATAGGCAGGAACTTCCAAAGTCACTCCAGATTGAAAATCTAGCCAGTGATCATGTGATCATTTTTGAATAATGTATTTGTGATACTTAAAATGAAGACCAAAGATGGTATCAAAAGCATCCCCGAGGAGATCATTCATTCATTCATTTTCTTTTCAGCTTAGTCCCTTTATTAATCCGGGGTCGCCACAGCGGAATTAACCGCCAACTTATCCAGCATTTGTTTTACGCAGCGGATGCCCTTCCAGCCACAACCCATCTCTGGGAAACACATCCACACATTGTCATTCACACACATACACTACGGACAATTTAGCTTACCCAATTCACCTGTACCGCATGTCTTTGGACTGTGGGGGAAACCGGAGCACCCGGAGGAAACCCACGCAACCACGGGGAGAACATGTAAACTCCACACAGAAATGCCAACTGACCCAGCCGAGGCTCGAACCAGTGACCTTCTTCCTGTGAGGCGATTGTGCTACCCACTGCACCACCATGAGGCCCGGCGTTAAGATTCTTTTTCTTTATCAGTGATGATAACAACTTTAATGGAGTCAGATTAATTACTAAAGAGTCAGATAAATAATTGATTAAACATGCCATCCTTTAACTGCTTTCTGTTTTCGATTATTGGTTCATAATAGCAGCGTAAGCTTCAGGCCGTACATTATTCGCGTTAAATCATTCTAATGATAATGATAAATATGGATATAACAGTTATATCCATTTTTTATATATTTATGTTTGTTGCATTGATAATTAAACAAGCGCAGTCAGAGTTCTTACTCCACTCCAGTGTCTCTGAGAGTCTGCTTGTTCACCCAAACCCAACGTCCTTCAGTCTCCAGATCATTGAGTCCAATCCAGTACCATTCTTTAATTTTAGAATCCAGAAACCTCTAATGGAAATACACGTTTTGGATAAATTTGTAAATTTGAGTAAAAAAAAACACCACATTGTGAAGTACGTCAAACATATAAAGGTCTTTGATTCAATGAATATCCAACAGCTTCAAAATGTCTCGCCTGCTCTGATTGGCTGGTTATGGTGACCAGATCGGCTCCTCTTGAAACACAGAAAGCTCGACTGCTTGACCATGTGAGTTTATGACAGCTGAAGAAGTACAGCTTTCCTTGAAAAGCTGTGACTTTTACATCACAGTTTGAAGGTCTAAATGCTGAAAAAGGCATATGAAAATGATGAATTGATGATGGAAATGAACTCATTGTTCAAATCTGTGTGATGAAAGATGATCAGCTCACCCTCATAAAAGGACAACTGTCCTTTAACTGCTGTCAGCTTTTTTATCAATACTAAACAAGGAGAAACAGAGAAAAAAAGTTATTATACAAAAAGAAGTCATTTGAATAAAATGGATTTACAAATTAGCCTGTACTTGAGTCTGAAAGTAACTTACAATCTTTATTGTGGAGATCATCTTTAACTGTGCTGTAGTTTGCTGTCAGCTCTTTTACCATACAAGAAGAGACCAAGAGAAACAAGTAAGAACATGTTAGAGAAATGTGTTAAAAGAATCACTCATCTTTATTAAACAAAAAGTCATTTTGAATAAAGTTGGTTTTGACTGAAATAAACACAACTTACAGTCTTTAATGTAGAGATCATCTTTAACTCTGCTGTAGTTTACTGTCAGCTCATCAAGCTGTCTCTCCATAACTGAAACAAAAACAGTGAAAGAGTTTTTTTTTTAATTTACTGTGAATGTGACATTGCAAAGATCATGGTTGTTGTTTTCATGGTTGTGCTACACATGCTTAACTCAGAGAGTTGACTAAACAAAATTAGCTGATCTGAAGCCCAAAAACTCCCTGTTTTCCATGTTAAAGTATACCCCCCCCAAAAATTGTGCTGCTTTTTCAGACTACTTACTTAAAATCAGCTGAATTAACACAATTCTTGATTTTTTGGGGACAAATGAATTGTTTTATGTTCAATCCACTTAAATTTGTTATAACAGTTAAGTTAACTTAATTGATTTGTGTTGGGACAACATGAAGGAATTGCATGGAACCCAGCATTTTTTTTACAGTGTACACAGTTCAAGTTTAAACTCTAAGTTGTTTGAACCTCCTTATTGAAACAGATCTCAGTCCATAAACGCCAAAAAAACAAGACTGACATTTAAAAAAAATAAATAAATAAAATTGCGAAAATTTGAGAGTTATTGCTAAAATGTTTTACTTACACATGCTGTTAGTTTCCTGGGTAGACCGTTGGATTGAAGCCCTGATATCTGAATATAAACAGAACGCAAGCAGTCAAATCACAGATAAATCTACTGTAAATCTTCTGTATACTGTAGGCTTGAGTTATACTCACACAGTGTTCCTAAAACACAGAGACCTCCAACAGCAAACACCAGACACACAGAGAAAACAATCAGAAGAACTTTAGTCCACTTTGCAGTGTTGACTTCCCTCTCACTCTCTTGCTCATTGCTGGAGTTGCCTGTGGTTAGAAATTCAAAGTTAATATTTATTGCGTTAATAAGGTAATGCGTGTTCAATTTAGTTCAACTTTCCCTGTCAAACAATAACAAAACTACATTTTAAAGTATATCTTGGTTTTAGTCTACCCGCTCTAAGCAAGCCTTGAACCGGCAATTTGGAAAGAAAAAACACGTTAGGCGAACGCCGTAATGCTATTTACATTGTTACAAGACGCTATTTACATTGTTGCTCTGGTCCCAAAAGTAAGGTGTCAACAGTGGAGTAACGTCTATCATCGCTTATGTCAACGCCGGCATCTGGCGGTACTTGGTTATCACTGGTAGCCATTCCTGAGACTCAGGTGGCGGCTCTGGCCATTCATAGGACTCGCGAAGATCTGCCGCTGCCATTCAGGGGATTCGGAGGGATATGGCGCCAGCCATTTGAGGGATTCAGAGGCATCTGGCGCCTGCTATTCGGGGAGTTCGGGAGAATCTGGCACCCGCCATTCAAGAAATTCAATGAGATCTAGTGGTGCAAGAGAGGAGAGCAATAGAAATAATTCATTTTGTCCCAAAGTGTCGGTCAAGTGATGTTGATGTAAACAGCTGAAGCTGTCAAATTATAGTTGTTCATTTCTTATTAATGATGATGATTGAAAATAAGAATACTATTCATTTTATCCAATAATGCAATTAAAACATGTAAAAGGTCTACATTAATGTGAAACGAGCTAAATATCGTCTTTAAAATCATCATAGGTCTCAGCTCTTAGCGATATCTTTGCCTATCGTCGATACACGATACTATCATCTATTGGCACAACCCTAATTGGCATATCAGTTGCCTGGAGCTGTTGGCAGTGTTTCTCGCTCTGTGCCCTCTTTTACCAGTGCTAGAAGGGCAACACGTGCTGGTCAGGATGGACAGCACCGCAGCGGTGGTGTATATCAACCGCATGAGGGGTATCCGCTCTCGCCGCATGCTCACGCAGTTACTGTGCAAGGTCAGGGAGGACAAGGAGCAGGTCTTGTTGGTTGCGGCCCAACAAGATATCAGAACTCTCCCTCCTTGCAATGGCCTCTTCCTGGCAGATCCCTTTGAGAGGGGACCTCCTCTCTCAGGGACAGGGAACCATCTGGCACCCTCATCCAGAACTTTGTAACCTCAGCTTGTGGTCCCTAGACGCAGCGTGGAAGACTTAACCTATCGATGGCGGTGATTAATACTATCACTCAGGCTAGAGTTTACCGCTCACCATGACATGGTGGCTGGCAGCACCATGGGAAGTCATAACCTCATCATCTGGTTCCTCAGAGGCGTGACGCGGTTAAATCCACCCCGCCCCACTTTAATGCCCTCTTGGTGTCTCACTGTAGTGCTTATGAGCATGTGCAGAGATCCATTTGAACCATTCAACTCAGTATCCTTGAGATTTCTGTCCCTGAAGACAGCGTTGGCATCGATTAAGAGGGTCAGGGACATGGAGGCGTTTTCGGTCAGTGAGACCCTGGCCTGGATTTGTGCCCAAGGTTCCTATCACACCATTTAAGGACCAGGTAGTGAGCCTGCAAGCACTGCCCACAGAGGAGGCAGACCCAGCCTATTCATTTCTGTGTCCTATATTGTAAATTTGTATACATGTACTGTGAATGGTTTCAATGTATCTTGAACGTTTAATTTTCTTATAGGAGGTTGCATGGCGAACTTTACACTTCTTTGCACAGTGCCTTATTTTTGGCTTTTGGCATACTTGGCATACATATTCAAGACAAAAGCATACCAAACACATAACAACTGAATGTTGAGAACCAGTATTTGATAAATAAAATGCAATTTCCTGTAAAATGTTAACATTGCAGCCAGCCTTACTTTTGTGCCGAGAGATGTTTTCATTTGAAGCAACTGTTAAAAGGATGAATGTGGAATTTTCATAGGTTGAATCCATTCTGGATTTAAGCATTGCTTGAGGTTGTTGAGAATGACAAAATCACAAATTTGTTAATCTTAGTAGAGGCAGGAAGTTAGTCTAGACAGAAAATCTAGCAACTACAGTTTGAGTACAGTATGTGGCCATTTTTTCAATAATTTATAATGCATTTACTAGGAATGCACCGATACCAGTAACGGGTATCGGGTCGATACTTGGTTGAAATACTCGTACTCGTTTCGTAAATGAAGGGCCGATACCACGCACCGATACCACTCAACAGTAATTCACTACATGGATGTAATTTGTTGTCCTACCTGATGTTGTCCTACCTTCAATGTCTTAATGTATTAATTAATCTATTATATAGTAATAGCTTAGTCTTTATAAACAATCTGTTTATAAAATACATTATTAACAAATCTATAGGCTACTGAAGAATAAACCGAATATGAAATATGATCCTTGCATAATGATAACAGCTAAACAAGCTAGCACTCATTTTATACATGGACTATAAATAAAAAAAAAATATGAAATTTTAAGTAATGGAACTTAATGTAAAAAATCTAAAGACCACAGGCTAAATAAAAGCACCTCGTCAGAGCTTAACTTCACTGCTGTCACCACGCGCCTGTCAGTTTACATCTTCTGTAAAGATCAGACAGCCTAGACAGATCACACAATCTCAATAAACACTTCATGTAAATGTATAAATATTTGGTTAAGTATCGTTAATGGAATATTTATAATGATCTGATCTTGCTTTTGGGTATATCAATATCGACTTTGATCTCCCGCGTGCACGCCACATGGCTAGCTTATATGGCAGCGTATAACCTAGGCTAAGCATATATTATTAATATTAAAACACATTCATACAAACTAGACACCCTTTGATTGATTGATTTTTTTTTCTTTTTTCGTTTCTGTGTATTTTTATCAAACGAAAAAGGCAATAATTTGTTTATTTTTATTTTCATTTTATTAGAATTAATAGAATTATTAGGCTACACAACTTCTACATAACATTGGCTCTGATTGAGTTTCTACAGATATCCTACAGAAAGACTTTTTGGCTCAAAGACATTTATACCTGTTAATTTCAGTGCTGTATTTGACAGATTTCGCAAAGGCTTCGGCTATTTTAACTGTCGACTGGTACCAGCCTCAGTTTTGCGACTTCATCGGCATCTGGATGAAATCGAGAGATGAAATGAGACATCAGATTTTATGTGTGCCGCACGTCACAGTTGCTTTACTGCAATTTTTTAATATTGGCTCATCTAAATGAACTTTTCATTCGATTAAAAGCCGAAATATTGCCAGACAGACAAAACTATCGATTTTGGAAGAGAGCGGCTTCAGTGATTAAAGACGCACACACACACACACACACACACACACACACAGGATACACTCTTGCAGGTCTATTCATAATTGATTTATTTTTTCCATTAAATGCATAATAATCAAGTGCTAAAAGAACAGCCGAACTTTGAGTGATCACGTTGGCGTAATGGCTGCTTTGTTTCTCTGATGTCAGTGGCGCGGCATTGCTAAATCACTTTTGTTTTAATAAAAAAATAAATAAGCTTACATATTATTAAACATTATGAGATGATGCTGGTGTGATTTTTAAAATGAGAGTATGTGTTGCGTTATGCCTATTGATCTTATCTACCCGCGACCCACCCACAGTTAAACATCAAGCAGTCTACTTTTTGATCACCTGACCAGCGGATTAACGGCAGGACTCGTGAATATGAAGAATCGCACATAACAGGGTTTTTTGTGTCCCCATTATGCAATGTCAAGAGAGTGACTTCATAAGGTAACGTACACTGCACACACTGTGTAATATGTAAAGTCGTGGACGCATGTGGGTGCAAGGATAACTCCTCCTTTAAATGTCCATGCTTAATCATTAATAGATAAGGTCTATGGATTTGCAGGGGTATCAACAATGTGTGTATATTTTTGGCTTGGAAAAGTCTTCTGTTAAAGACAGTGGTGCTCATCCTTGCTACAGGCAAAAAAAAGTCCTTTCAAATGAATTGCGTGTTTATTGAAACGTATCGGTATCGGCGAGTACACAATTGAAAATACTCGTACTCGTTTGTAAAAAAGTGGTATCGGTGCATCCCTAGCATTTACGTTTTAATTAAAGACCAAAGATGGCAGAGGAGATAAAATATACATAATTAAAACTCCTTTACCGCATCAGCAGATCATACAACTTGAAATATTTTAGATTAAGTGAAAAACATCACAAACCATCAACAAACCAGTAATTGAATTTGCACGGTTAAATCTGACGGTCAAATATAGTCTGTAACATGCGTGCTCTCTCATGTTTGTTTTTAAAATTTACATGCGATTTCAACAATCACACAAAAATACCCATATAATAGAAGTTTTCTGTATTTTCTGGTTTATATTTTGTTTTTGCCTGTTTATTTATGGTTTGGAATTGCCTTATAGGACACTGATCTTTCTTTCAACAACTTCTTTTTACCTTGAAAAGTTAGAAAAGTGCCTTTATTAACATTTTTGAATATTTTAAAGTGATATATTGTCTGTGTTGATGTTGTATATTACGCTATAAAAACCTTGTATTAAGCTGCCAGTGTATTTTCTTTTATTTTAGAGACTTATTTCACTCTATATAATGAATATATTATTTTTCCAAACTCCTAAAATGTCAATAAAAATCACTTTGTTAAATATCAAAAGTCAACAGAGCAGAGATCAACATCCTATAATGCAATTCACAACTGTAAATAAACAGAAAACACTCTGAATCCCAACAGATATCTTTTACAGTGCAGATGCATTTAGACCTATCCAGTTTTGCCTGGATTGCCTGCCAAACCACCTCTTCAAGTGGTTTGAGTGGTTGACTTGAATTTGCCTGCCAACCGGTCAGAAAAAAATACTTGAAGTGACCAGGTGTAAACAGCCCCAAACAATTTGATCAGGACTGTTTAAATGCGTTCATTTATTTTAACGCGTTAAATATTTCAAATTAATCACGTGCGTTAACTCGCTAATTTTGACAGCCCTACTTTTTTTTATAGAAAATGATGTATTGGAATATTCTCTGTAATTCCATACACGTTCAATACAAACTCAGCCGGTGGAGATATTAGTATTAGTAATTTATTAAGGACAAATGGATAATTTGATTAGGGCCCTGCGTCGCACAAATGTGTCATAGTTATACAATGCCAGGGTGTCCGTGGGGTCTTAAACAAATGCGGGAAGGTGATGTGATGCTCTCCACATGTAGCGAAACCATAGAGCAGGACTATTCAATTGGCGGCCCGCGGGCCGAACATCCTCCAAATAGTATGACCAAGACTAATAGTTAAGTTTAGTTCAGTCGAAAAACGATCACTGTAGTTATGAAGTAACGTGCGTCTGTTCAATACAGCACGAGCTGTAGTTGAAGGCTGCGCAGAGCGTGAGTCACTTGACATTGAGGTCATTTGGATTTGGATTCTTACGCTTAAATGCTTCCCAACGCCGCGTTTCTGTTGCACGGATTGAAACTCCTGCAACTAAACAAAGTTATGCCTCCTGTGTGCTAGTTTAAAGTTCTGAGCTTATAGCTACACCAAGGCTAATACGCACGCACACTGGATTAACAATAGCAGTGGGTCATTCAAATATTGCGTCTTTTCGTGCAAGTCTGTGCCAATATGCGTGCGCAAGCAGAGCGATGCACTAGCTCCTTTAAGACACACCGAGTAGAAACCATAGCTGTGAGAGTTGTATGTGGCTTTCAGTGCAATGTAAACAAAAGATGTGTTAGACGAATTATTACAAATTATTCTAATGAAATATGTCTGTATGAGCGCAGATTATAACAACAGTTCATTTAAATACTTACCTAATAAATAGCTTCAATTTATATTAGACGTGATACCATGATTAGACCATGAAACCATGATTATTCTTCAGACTATATGATCGCACCACCAAAATCTATAATTGTTGCATCCATAATTGTTATGCTGTTCAAAATATAACACATGAATGTGTCTGTAGAAGAAGCCTACTTGAGCAGTGCACTGATTTTGTTGTGCTTTGAAATACAACATTTGAATGTGTTTGTAAAAAAAAGCCACATTGTACAATGCAGTGATGTTATATAGTTCCAAAATACAACATGTTAACATTTTAATGTTGAAAAAGCCAACGTGGGTGTCTTAAGAAGCAAAAAACAGCATATGGGCTCTTATATGTGTTGTGTCATCATTTATAATGCAAGTCACATCTCTCCGGCCCCTCATGTTTTTCATGAACTGGCCCCCATGACAAACTAATTGAATAGCCTTGCCTGAGGAAAATAGACGGCAAAATGGGATAATGCAAGTTTGCATACTCCGGGTTGGAGAAAGACGAGTTTAAACAGTGGCTGAAGCCTGTCGCTGGAAACAACCACGTCATTTATTCTTTCAAGGTTTGTTTCTTCCGAGCTTATTTAAGTTCTGTTGCACGGTTGTGCTCCATTTATTTAACTACAACTGTTTATTAGCAACTGTTTATTAATTTAATGTTTTGATACTGATTAGAACTTAAAGTGGCGACCAGGTCTTAAAATATTCTGAGAAGATCTTTAAAAAGTAGGATTCCTGCATATACCCTGAATGCAATACAAAAGGACACATAACACGCTCTGCATGTGTTCCTTGGGACTAGAGACACTTTTTATAATCACAGAAGAAGAAGGCGAGTTGTCTCCCTGTCAGCTTTTCTGCACCATCTGTAGTTTCCCTTTTTTGCACAGAAGAACTAAACAGTTAAACACACATGGTTTGAGGCCTCCATAGGCGCCAATATGTTTTCATAAATGGTGACACGGGAAATCAGAAGCGGGAAACGCACACAATTTTTATTGTTCCTGCTGCATCTTTCTTGTCCAAGATAACTCCTTATGCAAAATGCTTCATTAGTATGCAAAAATCATCTCACTCCAAGAAGAGTTTCGGTTAAAATATCATTTGGCAGAGCATACAACATATTTCCAATGAAGAGTAAAGAATGACTGTAATGCAAATGTTTTAACATATCTTTAGACAAATCATACACAGCATATTTCTAATAAAGGATTTAGGGAAGTGGGTGTTCAGGTCAATCTGTGCAAGCAGTATTTGATGTTGGATATGAGTAAAGCAAATTCAAGACAAATCACAAAAATACTGATAAATATCTTTCAAATCACAGTGAAATGCACGAAACCCAATAAAGTCATATTTTGTTCTGTGCATGTACATGACGTCTCACTTTTGTGCCATTATTTCAGTGATGGAGATAAATTAAAATTTCTTCTCACAGATAAACTTTTTCAGCTTTTTACAAGAAGAATCAAACCATGCAGGAATGTTGCCATACTCATCTCCCAGACTAGCACAGTTCTCTCCAGACGGATCCTCATATCTCCAGTTATCTGGTTCTGGTGGATTCCTGTTCGCCCAGAACCTTTAACACACAAACAAGTCATTTTTAAAAAAATCAGTCCAGTGGAGGTTTCTTGATCTTATGTAATGTTCAAAATTAGGTTTTAGATCAATTTAAAATAGGATCATTTTCATTGTAAGCTATTAAATTTAATTTGGAGCAATAATTTCATACATTTCAGATGGTCAGGCTTAGTTTCAAGTAGCCTGGACCATCTTGAACTGAGTTAGAGATTTACATGAATGCCTGTTCTAAAAATACAATAAATCGGGAGCCATGACAAATCAAACATTGATACTGTGGGTAAATCAAATCACATCAAATTAAACTGATGGTTGTGCAATACTAATACATGTAATCATATTAGGGACATTTAAAAATAGTGAAGCAACCAAAATTGCAATTCTTGGATGACTGTATAATAGGAGAATCTATTACTATTTAAAAATAGTTTACAATTGGATCACACAAGAGTCCTTACTGTACTCCAGTTTCATAGAGAGTCTGCTTGTTCACCCAAACCCAACGTCCTTCTGTCTCCAGATCACTGAGACCAAGCCAGCAAGTCTCTGTCATTTTGGAGGTCAGGAAATTCTGATGGGGAGATAGATAGATAGATAGATAGATAGATAGATAGATAGATAGATAGATAGATAGATAGATAGATAGATAGATAGATAGATCATCAAGCTAATTTAAATATTTATCAGAGATAACACTAGTAAACACATCATGCAGTTTGTAGATCAAGGTTTTTGTTATTAAGGATCCACAAAATCCAAAATTACATAGACCTGTGTGAAAAAGGATTTGCCACTAAACCTAATAACTGGTTGGGCCACTCTTAGCAGCAACATCCACAATCAAATGTTTTTGAAAACTTGCAATGAGTCTGTTACAGTGCTGTGGAGGAATCTTGGCCCACTCATCCTTGCAGAGTCATGGCAATTCCGCCACATTGGAGGGTTTTCGAGCATGAACCACTTTTTTTAAGGTTATGCTACAGCATGTCAGTTGGATTGAGGTCAGGACTTTGACTAGTCCACTCCAAAGTCCAAGTCTGTGTTTGTCTGGGAGATGTGAAAGGCAACATTCATACATGGTTTGATTCTTAAATATATATTTTTTTTAATTAAAGTTTATATTAGAAAATAAATATTAATGTATTTCCATCAGTGATGAAATGACACAAAAGTGAGAGGTCATGTACTGTACATGCACAGAACAAAATATATCTTCATTGTATTTGGAGCATTTCGGCGTGATGCGTATCCAACAACAAATACTGCTCTCCTGGCAGAGTTGCACCAGTCGTCATTTTGTTTTTATTCAGCCATTCAGAAGTTGGCTTGCTGGTGTGCTTAGGATTATTGTCCTGCTGCAGAACCCAAGTTTGCTTCAGCTTAAGGTCACTAGCAGATTGTCTTCACACTACCTCACCACATTTTACTGTTGGTATGATGTTGTTTTTCTGAAATGCATTGTGAATTTTATGGCACACATAATAGAACACACATCTTACATCTTACTTTTTGTGACCTTCTGGATGAGTTGTTGCTGAGCTCTTTGGGTAATTTTGATCGGCCAGCCACTTCCTGGAAGGTTCTCCATGGGTCTGTGTTTTGCCGTTTGTAGATAATGGCTTTCACTTTGGTTTGCTGCTGTTCCAAAGCTTTAGAAATGGCTTTATAAACTTTTCCAGATGGGTAGATCTCTTTCTTTCCCATTTGTTTTTGAATTTGTTTAGATCTTGGCATGATGTTTAGCTTTTGAGGATATTTTGGTATACTTCACTTTGTCAGACAGGTCCTATTTACTGTAATTGATTTCTTGATTGCGAACAGGTGTGGTAGTAAACAGGCTTGGGTATGGCTAGAGAAAATGAACTCGGGTGTGATAAACCAGAGTTATGTATCAAACGAACACTTTTTCACACAGGGCTATGTAGTTTTGAATTGAGTTATTTATTTGTGCAAAAATCCCACTGTGTTACTTTTTGTAAATAGTGTGTAATACAGGTAAAACACATCAAGTTCTCAGATTCAAATGATGTCAAATTCTTCAATTTCTCACCTGTTCTGATTGGCTGGTTATGGTGACCAGATCGGCTCCTTTTGAAACACAGAAAGCTCGACTGCTTGACCAAGTGAGTTTATCGCAGCTGAAGAAGTACCGTTTTCCTTGAAAAGCTTTAAAGTTTTCACCACAGTTTGAAGATTCAGCTGTAAATCCTGAAAAAAGCATATGAAAAATAATCATTTCTTTAGATCTTTCAAATTCCTGATTTTGCTTGTGTTCGTTTTATGAGCTCTTTGTCTAAATCTGTGTGATGAAAGATGATCAACTCACCCTCATAAAAGGACAGCTGTTCTTTAACTCTGTTGTTATTTGCTGTCAGCTCTTTCAACATGGCTGATACAAGGAGAGACAGAGAAACACAATCAGAACAAGTTAGAGTACACTTTGTCCAACCTGTTCTTGGATCTAAAAGTAACACAACTTACTGTCTTTATTGCGTAGATAATCTAGAACTCTGGTGTAGTTTGTTGTCAGCTCTTTCACCATGGCTGATACAAGGAGAGACCGAGAAACACAATCAGAACAAATTAGAGTACACCTTGTCCAGCCTGTTCTTGGAACTAAAAGTAACACAACTCACAGTCTTTATTGCGTAGATAATCTAGAACTCTGGTGTAGTTTGCTGTCAGCTCTTTCATC
>CAIGQQ010002490.1:3369847-3399371 GCA_903798035.1 Danio albolineatus
GAGACTTTATTGTGTAGATAATCTAGAACTCTGGTGTAGTTTGCTGTAAGCTCTTTCACCATGACCTAATTATATGTACCTCTTCTTGTCGTGGCTAGCTGTAACTCTGCTGAGGCCCTGCTGATTCCAGTCAGCTGTGACATTTATGATCCCCTCAATTTTTTACACCTTCGGGGGCATAAGTGAAGGAGCAGATGTCAGATATTGCTCCAGCCCCAGAGCACATGCCAGTGATGTTTCTGGCCCCAAAGTGCCCACCTGTAAAGACTCCAGCCCCAAAACATGGCCCTGTGTTGGCGATTGACAAGCTCCTTGCCCTGCCAGCTCCCCACAGGCCTCTAACCCTGCCTGTCCCGCTCAAGTCTCCTGATCTGCCTGTCTTACTCAAGCCTCCCTAGATAGTGTGGTGGGTTCACCAGTGGTCTGCAAGTCTCCCATCAGTGTTACAACTGCACAATGCCTTGGTTTCGCCTTCCACCTAAGAGACCAGGACTCTGCCTCTGCCTGTTGACCTAGCAGTTTCCCCACAGCCCCTAGTTCTCTCATCCTCGTATGGACCCTTCATTCCATGGGCTCCCTCATCTCTCTGGCGTTGCCTTGTCTTATCCACCCTGCACTTCACTCCTCCAGCTTTGCCTCATCCCTCCATCCCTTTGGCTCCACCACGGTCCTTGCTCTCGTTCCACTGCAGCCTTCAGGTTGCCTGCCTTCATGTCGATTGCCATTGTTCTCCTCCTCGGGCCTCCAGATCCTCACCTAGGATCATTGGCTCTCTATCTCCACATTGGGCTCCCTGGAATCATCCCTTCGTTGGCTCCACTGTCAGACAACATCGTAGCTGATGAAGCTGCAAGAACACTTTTGTGTGCCAATAAACAGTAACTATGCCTCGTTTTGCCTTCTATCCTACTGTCACAATCAACAGCGATCCAGGCTGCTAGATTGCTGTAGATTCACTCAGGACTACAAAACTGTCAACATATGGATTACAAATCCTTTCATGCACCACACACTCATACCTGTTCCAGTTTTCCACTGATTGCTAACACACAGCCGAAGCTGGTGAGAATTGATTACATGGACTGTAAAATCAGCACAGACACACACACACACACACCAGTTACTGAGTCTTATTATACTATATTGTGAACATTACGCCGTGTTTCCTTAGCCTTGCCTTGCCGTGTTTGACTCTTGCTTTGTTCAGTTTGATTACGTCGCTTGCTGCCTGTACTGACCATTCACCTGTTTCTTGACCATGTCTCTGGATTCCCTGCATGCATCTGTTTGCCCCTGTTTTGATCAGTTATTGCCTGATCATTCTCATAATATACCAGCATTTGGATTCTCAATTCCTCCCTCACATGACACCTTCACTAGCTCGTCAGTGTGCCTTACTAAGGATATTATTACCATTAAAGTCAGCAGCACAACATGCAAGCATTGTATTGTCTATAGTAACTGTGCAGCATGATCTGAACAGTAGACATTGCCAAACAAAGTTGTTTTTATTTGTTGTTGTTGTTGTTTTTTTGCCACTTAAAAGTGTTGAACCAATGAGGTCAGATGGGATGTTTTGACAATGTTTTTGGTTCCTTTTCTGGACTTGTGTTTCAGAATTATTGTCTGAAAAAATAAATAAAGTAGGGGATTACTGTTCATTGTTTAGGTAATTTGTCATTTTATTTTTTTGTTATACAAATATATTTTGCTGAATGTTTCTATCTGAGGAAGTTTACTGTAGTCAAACAATTGCTCATGCATTAAAAAAATGAACTGAGTAGGAAATTAGTTGATGACAATAATTATAGAAATTATATAATATAATAATATTTATGTAATACAGTGTCATTGGAAATATTTCGGGGGCTATATATAATGCTTTGCAGAGAAATGTAATTTTAATCTAAAGAATATTATGTGTTAAGTGTAACATTTTAAAATAAAGCTAAAACTGTCAAGGTTTGGGTCAAGGCTCCGGTTTACTTCAAACTAAGGTTTTTTTTTTTTCATTCTTTGTTTGAGGGCAAAAAAAAGTAAAAAAGCTGAGTGACGTTATACTGTTTTTTTGAATGCTCTGACACTCCTGCGCTGTACGAGTTGAGTTTTAAATGTGTTGCGCTGCTTGAGTATACTGAGAGAGAACAGTTTCATAAATATCTGGCAGTCTTCTCCACAAGAAGCACCACCACGTCACATTGCTTTTAGATAGACACTGAATAGAACAATGTTTAGAACTTTCAGATGTGGGCGCAGTGCAGTTGTGGTTTTCAACTGGTGTGTGAAAACCTCAGAGACTTTCTTTGAATAATAGTACAGGTGCGGATACATCTGTACCAGTTCTGCTACCTGACCCTCATAGCCACACAATATAACAATTGTTCAGTTCTTTTCAACATTGCAGGTCTAATCCATAATGACAAAAAGCATTAAGATTGTTATTATATATTATATATAATAGCAAAAAATTCAGAGTTGTTTTCATGATTAAAATGTTTTACTCACGTGTGCTGCTGGTTTCCTGGGCAGACAGTTGTGTTAATGCCCTGATATCTGAGTATAGACAGAACACAAGCAGTGAAATCACTGATAAATCTACATGTCCATTTCTGTATACTGTAGGCTTGAGTTATACTCACACAGTGCGCCCAGAACACAGAGACCTCCAACAGCAAACACCAGAGACACAGAGAATACTATCAGCAGAACTTTAGTCCACTTTGAGCTTTTGACTTCCCTGTCACTTTCTTTGTCATTGATGTAGATTCCTGGGGTTAGAAATTTGATGAGCTCTTTTTTATTAAAAAAGATTTTGCAGTATCTTTCTGGATCTACCCTGAATTTACATTAAATACATTTAATGTAATAAATTATGTGTTTTTAAGAAAATAATTTTCACTGTGAACTGTGCTACTGCCCTAAAAACATAGTGTAACGTTCCAATTTACTGCTATTCAACAAATACAGACAAATGCAAAGAAATTCTAAGCAGTGGGAGTCATGAAATATACCAAACCAATGCTAGAAAGTACAGTAAAAGTAGATATTTAAATCAAAGTCAATACACCAACTAAAGATGGCTTGAAAACTGCAATTATAATATATACTTGTGTACATACTAGGGTGAATCTACACTGGTCTCATGGTTCAGTTTGGTTATGATTATGTCAGTTGAAGTGATTTATTTCAATTTGATATCAAGTCGAGATTTATTGTCATTCCGCTACATGTGTTGTCATAAAAAGTGATACGAAATTTCTACAGGTGGTTTGTCAAACCCGCTCACCTGTGATGATTAGGGCCAGACGGAATCTGCGGATATTTTATGCTATTTCTGCGCAGAATTTTGGTAAAAATCTGCGGATTTATGCGGAATGATTTTGGGAGTATCATAACTAAAACCTTATTATATGAAATAAAACGTATTAACTTTTTAACTTTTATTTAATGTTTTCAAGGCATATTCAATTAGATCCACTTTATCTGGTAAACAAAGCAAGTCAATCATATAAAATCTCTACTTAACGACAGAAAATATGACTTTACAAACTATATTGTAAATAAATCATATAAATATTTTTATATTTGTCAATAATATTACTGAAATTAATTTAAAAACTGAATGAATATGAATTTACAAACATTTACGTAAGTAAACATACAAAATCAATGATGGGCTAGAAATCTGCGGAAATCTGCTGAATTCTGCACGCGCAGATTCCGTCTGGCCCTGGTGATGATTCATTGACTGTGCTGTCCATCCACCAGTTTTTAATTTTACTTTACTGAATCTTTCATTTAACTTGTTTAAAGATAACACATTTCTTTAAGGTGGATAGGGACGCCTGATTGGATAAAACGTATTCCTTGAATACAATGTAAGCCATTTCAGACAAACGCATACCAAATGTTTGACAGCTGAATGAAGAAAATCAGTATTTGTATTAAATGTTCAGAATGTGCAGCTTTACCTTTGTTCTGAGAGATGTTTTCTTCTGAAGCAACAGTTGAAAGGATGAATTCAGGATTTTCATAGATTGAACCCATTCTGTGATCCTGACAGATGTTGTGTTTGCTGAGATTGAAGCTCTGGTTGAGGTTGTTGTGAACGAGGAAGCCACAAAAATGTCTTATTAATATACAGAGGAAGTTTCAAAGTCAGTTCAGGTTGAAAATCTAGGAACAACTGATTGAATATGTGATTTTTAAACATTTTTTTTTCAAATAAGGAACTATGAACTGTTTGTGTTTTCCAAGTGAAGACCAAATATGGTGTCAAAAGCATCCCGAGCACTAAAGCGCCCGAGGGTTTGTGATTTACTACACAAATATTAAATGTACAACCTCAAATTCTCAACATTCAGTCCTGCAGCAGATCATACACTCTTAAAAAAAAAGGTTCCTTGAGGTTCTATATAGAACCCCGGGGTTCTATACTTGGCCAGTAGAACCTTTTACCTAAAAAATGGTTCTATTTAGAACCCTTTGAGTGCAAAGAACCTTTTTGATTAAAATGGTTCTATAATGTGGGATTTATAACATAATTATATAGTAAATATTATAAATAATAATAAGCTATAACACAGAGAGACAAAGCATTTTGAGTCAAAACCTAATAAAATGACTGCTATGGTCAAAAACCTAATCAATGTATGATGGGATTTTTGTTTAACGCAGGTTTGTACATTACCATATAACTAATATTTATATATGCTTAATATTTAACATTTTTGACGAATTATTTTGTGAAATTAATTAAATAACCAGTTTATTGAGACTGTACAGTGTGTTGTTATGGTTTAATAAATTATTTTAAACTAATAATCATGAAAAAGCCCTCTGGTGACGTCATTCATTGGTGGACTGATGGTGAACAGGTGGTGAAGAGCCTCGAGAGAGCGACGGTTAGTTTTTGAAAAGGAGAACTCCGCTTTTGCAGCTCTATCATTCAGGTACGTTATTACTCTTTTAAAACTATAATAATGAAATATTTTGTATTACGGGTAATGTTTCTCTTCCCTTGTGTTATATGGTGACAGACTGAATAAGGGGTAACGTTAATATGGATTAATACTGTGCTTGTAAGTTTCTGATGGTCTCTGTCGACAGCCTTCGGTTCAGGAATCTGTGTCAAGCTGACTTTGCTCTGCTTTTTGTTCGAAATAAGTTACAGTTTCGCTTTATTTGTTTGTCAGTATTAATTAAAATATCAATAACAATAAAACAGGTGCGTTATTCGATGGCGGGCATTGAGAGGCAGCGTGAAGCGCGTGCACGCTCTTTTAATGGTAACTTCTTATGAGCCGATTTCCGCTTTCGTGCAGTTTTTATCTCCAACCTTGAACAAACGAGTACTCCCAGCTTGCTCGTGTGTGAGTTTAGCCCAGTTTAACTCGGGCTAAACTCTGTAAAGTAGTGTACACGCCGGCTAGTCTGCATTAAAACCTCAAGGGAACATGCCGCGCTCGCGCCCGCCCGAGTCTATGCACGCGCCCGCCCGCCCGAGTCTATGCACGCGCTATTGTGATGATTGCTAAGTGTATTATTGAAACCTTTTAAAGCCAAAACATATTTTAATAATCCATAGATAATAGATCAGGTGTTATTTATGAAGGACATACAAACATGCAGGCTAAATGTATTGTGAAATGTTAAACCTTGTTAAATATAGGCTACATATATGTATATATTGTGCTAAATAAGTTTAAAATTCATATTTTAATGTATATCTTTCTTTTCTTCAAACAGCCTGGAAACTGAACTGCATCGTAAATCTTGTGCTCGGTATGTATTATTGCTTTTAATTCTAAACAAACTGTATTAAGTATTATGAAATGAATATTATAAAAGACTTTAACATTGTATTGTAACCTGGGCTGCAGGACACAAGTAGCCTTGAAGAGGAAGGATCCCAGCTTAAAGAAGGACATGCGTTACATCCATAATTGTGACACAATTATCATCAACAAGGACACCTGGTAAATATTGTATTTTATAACATGCATATGTCAGACTTGGTTGTTGTGTACTGAAATAATATATTTATCACAAAAATGTTCCATTACTTATTGCTGCTGTTTGTACAGTGAGAATATTAAGGTCATTGCTTATTAAAAAGTCCTGCAAAGAAAATATGTTTTAAAAGAAAGTGTAAATTTGCCTACAGGATACCTTGTTGGAATGTCTGCAAAACAAATTTAAAAATGAAGGGATTTCAGTGGTGAGCTCATCTATCATCTCGCAAATGAAACAAATTAATGGGATGAAAAGGAAGTGAACTGTACTCTGAGGAACCTAACACAAGGCAAGTTCAGTTCAATACATTTTATGCCAAAGGTAGATTAATTCTGTATTATAAATTCATATTTACACACTCTAAAATGCTGTCTTTCTACCTCAGATTGTGATGGACCTGGAATGCGACACCAGATACTCATAAGTCAAGAACCGAATGAAACACCCTTTTCCAGAGTACAGATTATGGAGGGGTTTGCAGAACTAATGGAGCAGTTTCTTCTTCTTGGAGTGCCACAGCTTGTGAGTAAACACTGTTACATTGTGTGCCAAATAGTTTTGCGTCCATGATGACTTTAAGAAACTTGTATTGCTGAAAATATGTCATTTGGAAACTTACACATGAAGTAAACAAAATGTTTTTTTGCATTTAGGATGCTGCATAGAAAACTTGGTAAAGAACACAGAAACATCTTTAAAAGAAATGGCCCAAAAAGGGACGGAAAGAAGGAAGTGCTCCATGACAGTCTCATTGGACCAACAGAGGAAACCGCAGAAGGTAACTACACACTATACTACATACTATTTGCCCCAAACACACACACACACACTCACACACACTTTAATTGTATTGATTATAACTGTAATTCTATTTGATGACATGTTAATTGGTTAAAAGTACTCAACATTAAAATATTGTTTTACAGAAATCCAAAGGTCCTACACCATCCAGGATTCAGCAGCTCTCCTGATTCCACCAAGGCTTGAAGTGTCAGTATTACAATGGACAACACTCACTCGCTATCCTTCTACTTTCTCATTTATCAGAGGCACCACAGAGGAGTGAATCACCAACTAATCTGCCCTTTCCAGCCACAACCCAGCACTTGGAAACACCCATATACTCTCTCATAGATCTACACACATTCACTCACTATGGCCAATTCACCTATACCGTACACATGCTTTTGGACTGTGGGGTCAACAGGAGCACCCAGAGGAAACCCACATGAACACTGGGAGAACTTGCAAACTCCACACAGAAATGACAACTGGCCCAGTCGGGACTCGAACCAGTGACCTGCTTGCTGTGAGGTGACAGTTCTAACCAGTGAGCCACTGTGCCACCCATGGACAAAACTATTTACCTTATAAGAGAGGCTGACAGACATGGACATGCTACAGGTTGTGGAATGGCTGTTTGCAGTGTTTTGTCTAATCATTCTGCAATGTTTTAGTGATGTTTCTTATTAAATTATGTATAAAAATGGATGTTGTGATGACCAATACATGCAGGTACCATCCACTTTTTGAAATTGTAGTGTTATTTAATAGATGTTTTGATTGTTTGTGTATTGTTTCCATCTGCATTGTGATATATTTCTCTTCCGTTTAGAGATGTGTGAAAGTGAAGCACTGTATTTGTTCAAACAGTAAAAAAGCTTATAAAAGTGAAATCATTACAATAACAGTGTTGAATGCCATTTAAGGTAGATCTGCTGTCCAATGCAAAGTATGCAGAGGTGCAATTTTAAATATTTAAAAAAATATTTTGTATAATGAATTGAATAAATTTAAACAATTTGAATTGTCTGGATTGGTTTTATTTTTTTATTCATTAATAAGTAACAATAATTCAATAATAAAAAAAGAACCCTTAAATGGTTCTAAATAGAACCATCTAACTTGAATTCAAAGAACCATTTGGGGTTCTATTTAATGAACCCTAAAATGGTTCTATATAGAACCTTTTTGGGGTTCCATATATGAAGCGCTTCATAGAACCGTTTTTGGTTCTATATTGAACCGTTTGTTTTAAGAGTGTACAGCTTCCTCAAAAACTCATTAAACCAACAATCAGCAGTGGTTGCCATGCAGATTGTTTTTCCATCATTATATAAATCTCTCAAAAATGAAATTAAAATGTCATATCTTTTCAATATGATAAATATCTCTATATAAATATATATCTTTACATAAACAACCAGTACATACATTTTTTTAATTTACGACTTGCTAATATGTGGCAATTCCCAATCCAATCTTATGGCAAGTTGTAAAGTTGTGTTTTAAAACTTAGTATGGTTTGCTCACTTTCCAATGATAGTTGTGTTTGGTGGTGTGGTTTGGGAACATCTCCTTTCAAGTTAAATGTCCTGAATTCTTGTAAACTGCACACTTTTCTGCCAATGCATAAAATAGTTACGTTTCCTTGTCAGATTGTGCTGGGAATGTCATAATTATAATCTGTGGTCATAACCAATTTATCATCGCCTGCTGAGAACACTGCATTACTGACTTCTGGAGGAAAAGATTCATTACTAAAAAGTTAATAAAGGCCTTTTAACGTTTACACCTACTTATCCTTGGACTGATGTTTTTTTTTTAATATATAAATATATTTTTTACATGTCTAGAAAATGCTTTTTGAGTTAATGTTTTAGACGTTAGAAACAAGACAAACTCAGTGCAAACAAACAAACCAACATACAAACCATTGTTGTTTTGAATGTGTGCTCTCTAGTGACAAATTACACACTGTGCCTTTAAGATAATCAGCTAAGCTAGCCAGTCATTGTGTTGTTGCCATTTGAATTTATTATAGGATAGTCAAACACAGGATAGTCAAAGGATTAAAACCAAAACAACTTTGTTTTTCAAAAGCATTTTATTTTACACACCAAGCAATTTTTAAAAACTTAACACAGTAACAGATGTATTCCTGCAGCATTTCTCTTTACTTGTTTTGGATTTACCTGTTTATTATATTAGTCTAGTTGATATCAGAAATAAATCAAGATCAATAAATCACATTTTCTCATTTACTCCATTTTTGTTGTTAAAACAACTTCCACAGTAGGATCTTCACACAATCAGCAATAGAGTTGTAGAGGACGCAGCATTAGTGACCTCTGGAGGAGAAAAGAACTGAGAGTAATGCAGAAAAGCAGAACAGCCATTTCTTTCACTCTTCTGTCTTCAAAATGACGTGCACATTTACTATATTCACTGAGCTAAAGCACACAAGTTTATATACTACAGTACTACCTTATATACATAATTAGACTATAGTTCTTGTTATTTTAGACACAAAACATTCAGCTAGCAAACTTTCAACTTTTGAATTCAGCCTGGGTTGCCATTTACCCAACACTCAAATTATTTAGACCTAAATTGAAAATTAATTTTGTTGAATTGAATTTCAAATGTAAACTCGGTCTTTGCTAATGCATGGATATCAATCATGCATAAAGGATACATGTATGATTTCAGTAGATTCATTGAGTTGCACAATAACCAGACCTATATGGATTTATTATCAATATTTTTTTCTTTCTTATATATTTTAAACAACTTTAAAGATTATTTTAATATTTTCAATATTGCTTGATCCGCAGTTATATTCATATATTTAAAAAAAATCATTGTTTTGACATTTCAATAAAGTTATTTTATAAATGTATATAAGTGAATATGTTTATTTAAATATGGTAGTGAAGAACTTTAGTAAAATCAGTAAAGCTGCAAGGTGAGAAAAGAGCAAAAATTGTTGAATTGAATTTCAAATGTAAACTTGGTCTTTGCTAATGCATGGATATCAATCATGCATAGAGGATACATGTATGATTTCAGTAGATTCATTGAGTTGCACAATAACCAGACCTATATGGATTTATTATCAATATTTTTGTCTTTCTTATACATTTTAAACAACTTTAAAAATTATTTTAATATTATCAATATTGCTTGATCCAGTTATAGTCATATATATTTTTAAAAAAATCATTGTTTTGAATTTTTAATAAAGTTGTTATTTTTTAAATGTATATAAGTGAATATATTTATTTAAATATGGTAGTGAAGAACTTTAGTAAAATCAATAAAGCTGCAAGGTGAGAAAAGAGCAAAAATTCCTGCATAATGGCACTGTAGAAGATGGAAATGTATTCTATGTTATTATGCTGTGTATGCTTCTATTTTAGGTGTGACTTTTTTAACATTCTGTTAGGGGTCTGCAGATGAAAAATAGACATTTTTGGCTAATTCTGGCACATTTTAAAGTAATGTTTATTTTTGTGCTTTGACCCTGTAAACAAATAAACTAAACTAAACCAAAAAAAAAGTATGCGGCATGACATTGAGAAAGCAAATCTAGAAGAGGAGTTTAGTTTTCTCTGTATAATGGAACTCAATAATTAGCCCCTATTGATGGAGGGCCGGTAAAAGATTCTGACGGTATGATAAAAATATCACGGTTTCACGGTATGACGGTATTGAAACTAAATAGAAAAACTAAAACTTTTTTCCCCTTTGAACACAATATATTTTATTTTTTAAAGATTTATGATATTTTGGGACATAATTCAAGTAAATCATTGTATTCTGTCTTTATTAGTTTCAATGACAGATTTTCTTTACAATTTAAATTGGCATTTTTGGATATATATTTTTTCTGCTGGAGATGCTGTTGTCCTAAGAACAAAAAAAAAGTAGATAAAAAAATCTTAAACATACATTAGGAACGGTATTACAGTTTTAAAACCATGACTTTTCCAATCCGCGGTATACCTTGAAACCGGTTATCATCCCTAGGAGTGATTAAAACTTCTTTTCACAGATGAACTTCAATGTAGAACTGCAAAGACCATCAAACCAGTTGTTTAAAGAGTTGACCTCAATTGTCACAAGCGCACAGTTTTCTGAAGTGGAATCACCATGTATCCAGTTGTCAGGTTCACTCTTCCCAAATTCTCTCTTGTGCCAAAACCTTCAATAGCAGAAACAGACGATCAGGTTACAAACAATAATCTGTCTTTCAAACATATATAAGCAGAAAACGTGTCATTCCTTATAACCTTTATGTACTGTTGTGTTAATCCCAATAGTGTGAAACACCCCTGAGTGTTTTCATCCACTCTGGGGTAATTTTAAGTCTTAATTTGACCATAACTTGCCACACAGCAGCAGCAGCAGCGACAGCAGCCACAGGACAACGGCGCCAGTGTGATCACTACACACCAGATATAGGGCAAGTGAAGAGACAGTGATACAGCCAAATGATTGGGAGACCATGATGGTTAAGGGCCGAGAGGGAATTTAGCCAGGACACCAGGGTTACACCCCTACTTATTACGAGAAGTGCCATGGGATTTTTTTTTATTGACCACAGAGAGTCAGGACCTCGGTTTAACATCTCATCCGAAAGACGATGCTCACTAACAGTATAGTGTCCCCTTCACTATATTGAGGCTCTGGGACTCACACATCCCAGCAATGACCAGGCTCAGCCCTGCTTAGCTTCAGTCAGTTACCGGTCTTGGGCTGAAGAGTGATATGTCTGGGGCATAAAACCACCGTAGAAATGCATCAGTCAATTTTTTTTCCAATTTTTTAAATGAAAAATCTGTAAATCCTGATTAAAACTACTAAATATTTAAAACAATTACAGTATTTTAACTGTCTAATTGGCAAGTTCAAAAATGATGTCACTGATGATGAAAAAGACCCCACAAAAAATAACATTTTTAATATACTCCATATCAGTGTTTCTCAACTGGTGGGTCGCGACCCAAAAGTGGGTCGCGGGAACATTTTTAGTAGGTCGCGGAGTGTGTGTAAAACATTAATTTTTTTACTTATTTTGCTTATACCGGACTTTTATTTTGAAATGCTCATACCTGACTTTTATTTTGAAATGCGTATACCGGACTTTTATTTTGAAATGTGCTATTGTACTTTGTAATATTTGTATAATTTGATACATTTTGTCCAATGAAATCAATAAAACATTGTTTATTTGTAAGTCTTGGTGATTTTCTTACGATTTATCTGTCACAACTTGTGTATGTTAACAAATAAATACAAATTAATTCATTATAATTCCTAAAATTAAAATATAGTTCCTAAAAATTCGGGTCGCGACTTGATGACCATGTAAAAATGTGGGTCCCGTGGCCAAACCAGTTGAGAACCACTGCTCCAAATAATGATTCAATATACTCTGTATAACTCCAATAATTTTTTTATTTATTTATTTATTTACTTTTGCACAGGCAAAGGGTTAAAGCTGTCAACTGATGATCAACAGTAAAAATGACAAATTGTACATTTTCCCAACAGGGAAAAACACCAACAATCAAAAATGCATGAAACGTGCTTTTATTTCCATGCGATTAGAATATTGTAATTCTTTATATATTGGTCATCTTCTATTTCTAGAGTTCAAATGGTCCAAAACGCGGCCACCCGTTTGATCACGAGTAGCCACAAATATGTCCATATCACACAGGGTCCCCGCGGGTCCTTAAAAAGTCTTGAAACGTCTTAAATTCTTGATTTTTAAGGTCTGAAAATGTCTTGAATTCTGTAATTTTCCATAAGGAGGTTTTAAATTTCGTGTGGGATCTTAAGGCCCAATCCCAATTCTATTTTTATACCCCTACCCCTTGGCCCTTCCCCTTGGCCCTTACAACCGAGGGTTAAGGGGAAGGGCTATAAAACTTACCCCTAAGAATTGGGGCAGCACTTCAACACCTGCACACGTCATCATATGTCATCGCGATCTCTTGCTTCATATGAGATCAGACGATCACGACTGCTGTAGTTATTCCAGTTGTGTTATTTTTTGGTGTTTATCTTCAGGAAATCACTGAAGGCTTAAATTATGTTATCATAACGATCTAATGTGGCAATGAGATCGGAACTGTACTGTGTATTTACACCGTGGCCATACTGATCTATGTAAACACACGAAAACAACATTAACATTATAGCAGACACTGTAAAAAGCTCATTCTCAGCCACTAGACATTACTGACAGGGTATTCGAGTGTCATCGTGTGTCAGAATGTTGTCGGACTGCTGTACAGGAGTTATTATTAGGGATTATAGATCGCGAAAATTATCGTTTTTTTTTTTGTGTTTTTTTAACGGTAACGGTTTTAACGGTAAAACACGAACGCGGTTATGAATATATTAAAACATGTTTGTTTGTCGTAAAAATTTGTAATAATGACAAAAAATACTAATTTGTGGATCTCTTTACTTCCGGGTTCAGCTATCCTGCCGCTGTGGCAGGTGTATTCTGGGAAATTTTCTTACCCCTCCATTTTAAGTGTGGTCCTGAAAAATCTTCATTCGAACGGGTGTATACCCCTTGCCCTTAGCCCTACGCCTTCAAGCTAAAGAGAATTGGGACACCACTACCCCTTGACGTGAACGCGCAGAACGAGGGGTAGGGGGAAGGGGAAGGGCTAAGGGGGAGAATTGGGATTTTAATTAATGTTTTTCTACCGCAATTTGACCAGCGCAACATTTGGGGGCAGCACTTCATGGGTGCAACCTACATCATTCCATAGGTGACATACGAGTAAGTGATTGAAAGTGTTGCGTTGATGGTTCGCCACCACGGCATTTTGCGAAATCGCAAGCATGGGCAAATGTTTGTTTGATGACAATTGGTTGGAGGACGAAAAGCATCAGGGGGGTGTCTGAAGAAAACAGCCAGTAATCATTAAGGGAGATGTGCTTTATGTAAAAAGATGATAAAACTGATGACAATGGGCCACAAAGCGTTTGATTCACACATGAAAGCAGAGAAGCACAAGAAGTATGTGTCGTCGCAAGCAAATAGTTTGCCCATAAGTATGTTCTCATCGAGCACTTCGACCTCTCAGCCTTCCACAAGGCCGTCCACTTCAAGCAATCCCTTCTGCAGCTTTGCGAATGCAGCTACACTTAAGGCCCAAATACTGTGGGCATTTCAAACCGTAAGCCGCCATCACTCGTACACCTCAAAACGCAGATTCCGTGTGGGCTTAGATATGAGTCAAACAACCAATCAGACAGATAAACCAATGCCTCGGTTAAATAATTTGCTGGTAGTTGTTTGTTTTTCGCGTGCACATATAGAACTCTGTCATCAGCATACATCTGAATATTAATAGTAGGACAGACTTGTAGTGTATTGCTGTTTTTACCTGCTACTGCTATTGTACAGCACCTTGGTCGACCACAGGTTGTAAACAAGTGTGCTCTATAAATAAGCTTTGATTTGATTATATGCTGTCAAGGTATAATTTCTCTCAGTATAATGGAAGTCAATGGGGCAAAAACAGCCCCCAACAGCAAATTCAAGAGTTCACACTTAGCTGATGATTGATTATAAAGCGTATTTGGCATGCTGTCCCGGGAGAGAGCCCTGAGCTCAGAATATCCTTGAGCCCGGGGCTCCCTCCCGTTTAAAGGGCGAGAGGAGAGTTTGAGCTCAGGTAAGTCTCGAGAACTCCCCCCGCTTGTGAACGTGCTGAGATATATCTTAACTAAAGTTGATTTTAGATGCTATTTAAAGTAGTCAATTTACTTATATAGTGTGTTTTTTGGACGGTGGAAGGAAACCGGAGAATCCGGGGAAAACCCACGCGAACACGCGGAGAACATGCAAACTCCACACTGAAACGCCGACTGGCTCGGGGAGAGGCCGAACCAGCGGTGTTCTTGCTGTGAGGCAACAGTGCTAACCACTGGGCCACCGTGCCACCCTATAGGAGAAGGGGAGGAGTTGGGGTGGAAGGCGGGATTCTTCAAGACGAAGATGACCAGAGAGGGAAGCTCTGGTAATTTATAGTGTGTCGGGATTCGTCTGATTGGTGCAATATGCGGAGCTGATGTGGAACCAGCTGTGTTCAATCATAAGCACGGGATCCTCTCGAAATTAGTTTATAAATAAACCCCACTTAGAGAGAAAAAATGATGCTGCCCAAAAACGAACAATGCATCAAAGGCAATGTTGTTATTAATCTTTTTTCAAGACTGTGATAAAAGTTAATAAAAATCCAGTCCACAATTACTTTTTAAATTGAAAATGTCATTTTGTGTGGGTTTTTGTTCACCAAATCAGTGACGTCATTATGAACTTGGCTTTTTTCTTTGTTTGCTCATTTTGATCAGGACTTTGATCAAGACTGATTTATGCAAACAAATTTGAGAAAATAAATAAATAATTAAATAATAATCTGATGCATTTATACTGGAGTTTAATTTAGTGAATGTTTCCATGCTGAACATAATGACAGGGTAGTAAATTTGAACAGTGCACAAGGGTTCATTTATTGCACAATTTCTAAATGTATAAAATGTCAAATGTAATAATGTTGAAAATATTTAAACGGTCATGAATTTAATTATAATGATAAATAATATCAACACAAGGGCGCCACGGTGGCGCGTGAGTAGCACGTTCGCCTCACAGCAAGAAGGTCGCTGGTTCGATCCCCGGTTGGGGCAGGTCCCGGTTGGGCCAGTTGGCATTTCTGTGTGGAGTTTGCATGTTCTCCCCGTGGTTGCGTGGGTTTCCTCCGGGTGCTCCGGTTTCCCCCACAGTCCAAAGACATGCGGTACAGGTGAATTGGGTAAGCTAAATTGTCCATAGTGTATGTGTGTGAATGAGAATGTATGAATGTGTTTCCCAGAGATGGGTTGTGGCTGGAAGGGCATCCGCTGCGTAAAACAAATGCCGGATAAGTTGGCGGTTCATTCCGCTGTGGCGACCCCAGATTAATAAAGGGACTAAGCCGAAAAGAAAATGAATGAATGAATGAATATCAACACATTTATTATATTTTTCATATTTTTATGTTTTTTGCATTGATAAACAAACTTTTACAGAGTTCTTACTCTACTCCAGTGTCATCGAGAGTCTGGTTGTTCACCCAAACCCAGCGTCCTTCAGTCTCCAGATCATTGAGTCCAATCCAGTACCTTTCACTAATAGTAGAACGCAGAAACATCTAAAAGAGGAAAGACACATTTTGAATATATATCTGATGAATATATTAAATACAGCTCAAACACAACGTTCTCAGAGGACATTAGTGAACAGTTGGTACAAAATGTCTCACCTGTTCTGATCGGCTTGTTATGATGACCAGATTGGCTCCTCTTGAGAAACAGAAATCTCGACTGCTCGACCAGCTCAGATGCTCAGAGCTGAAGAAGTACAGCTTTTCTTGAAAAACGGACATTTTAAAATCGCAGCGTGAGGACTGAGCTGTAAATGCTGAAATAAAAGCGAGCAATTCTTCAGATCCACTCTTGAAATGACAAATGTTTGTTGAATGATCTAAGGCCCCGTTTACACTAGTGCGTTTTAGTTTTAAAACGGCGCTTTAGCATGAAAACGATCCGCGTCCACACTAGCGTTTCACCCAGGGTTTCTGAACAGATGTCCCTCCACACTACTCCAGTGAAATGTATATCACGTGACCATTCGCGCATTTTGGGCATGCGCGTTCAAGTATAAACAGGAAGCATGTGTCTCGCTGGTTTTTCCCAGTGTAACCCAAAACCGGCGTTCTAAATGGGGCTTAAGCGGCTGGAAACACGAGCGATTAGCGAGTGCTCGAACAGTAGCTTGCCTCTTGCGAATATATGCAGCTGTTGTAGTAAAACAAGGCAGAGTTTAACTGCACAATGGTGCCTAAAACGGACATTGGTTCTCCCAACGCTCCCATTTCTGTGTCCAGCAGCCACGCCTCCGTTTTCAAAGGTCTCCGTTTTCCTCCATCCACACTCAGACGGAGCAGCAGCGCTTTAGAATGAAAACGGCCTCTCCAGCGTTTCCAAAACGCTCCGTTTTCGCGGTTTGAAAACTCTGGCGTAGAGGACGGATGGCTTAACCGTAGCAAAACTTATGCGTTTTAAAACGAAAACACATTAGTGTGAACGGGGCCTCAGTGAGTGTGATGAAAGATGATCAGCTCACCTTCATAAAAGGACAGCATTTCTTTTACTCTGCTGTAGTTTGCTGTCAGTTCATTCATCACCGCTGATACAAGGAGAGAGAGAGAAACAATCAGAACAATTGAGAAATGTGCTGAAAGACTGACTCATATTTATTAAACAAAAAGAAAAATCAGGAGTTTTTTTATTTTGTTTATTTTTTTATTACTTACACATGCTGTTAGTTTCCTGGGCAGGCAGATGTGTTAAAGCCCTGATATCTAAATATCGACAGAACACAAGCAGTGAAAATCTGATAAATCTACATGTCCATTATACTGTATTTTGTAGATATGAGTTATACTCACACAGTGTTCCTAGAACACAGAGACCTCCAACAGCCAAAAGCAGAGACACAGAGAAAACTGTCACCAATACTTTATTCCACCTTATGTTGTTGACTTCCCTTTCTCTTTTTTGCACGTTTCTGGATCTTTCTGTGGTTTGAAATTTGATGAGATAAACATTAATTTATTTCCAAACCCTAAAATCAACATAGCATTCATCTTCAGTTTACATTTGGTTGATTTCTGTAGAGTTCTTTTTTGAGTCATAAATAGGAGGTCATCAAGTCATTCATTTGCTTTATTTTATTTATCTTTAGTTGTTTTGGCCACACCAATTTTCATCCCGCCACGGCTACATTACTGCTTCTCATTCAAAACTTTCAGTCGTCTGTCGTTGTTGTTGTTTTAAATAGCGGGTTATAATCGCACCAAAACGTATTAAAAGGTAAGTGAATTATAACAGCGGGAACTTTTCTGTAACCATAGTAGTGCTGTGCGTCATTGTTTAACCCTTTAAGGTTACATGCTGACGGATAGACTGGCTGACAGGGCTACGCGATGCGCGAGGCCGGCATACAGGCGTAGCTTTCAGTTAAGATAAAACAGTTTCTATAAAATATTCTTTATAAATAAAGGTCTGCATACAATGACTTTCTCTTTCTGAAGTTTAAAGCCGCTTCACTTTACTTCAGGACGCATCAATGCCGCTCTGTAGATCTATTGGAGACATTCGTAAATATTCCTAGCAAATCTTATAAATGTTGGAGACATACACGTTACATAATCTTTACAAGCGTTACAAAAACGCACTAAATCACACTTCAGTAGCGTTTATTAGAGGGCGCGCAAGAAGTGCACGAACCGAGGCACGCAAGCAAAGAGACCCGCATGCTCGTATTACATAAATGCGATCTCGCCTGGTAATACTGCGCTCACGACATTTGTCACTGAAATAACGCCATAGGTAGTTGGCATGAAGAGCATCCCAAATGAGGGGCCAGAGATGACTTGCAATATAAGTGATGACACAACAGCAATATAAGAGCCTATATGCTGTATTTTGCTTCTTAAGACACCCACGTTGGCTTTTTCAACATTAAAATGTTAATATGTTGTATTTTGAAACTACATAACATCACTGCATTGTACAATGTGGCTTTTTTTTACAAACACATTCATATGTTGTATTTCAAAGCACAACAAAATCAGTGTATTGCTCAAGTAGGCTTCTTCTACAAACACATTCATATGTTGTTTTGAACTGCGTAACTATTAGGGATGCAATGGTTATAGATTTTGGTCGTATGATTATATAGTCTGAAGAATAATCATGGTTTCATGGTTATCATGATTATTATGCATTTATTAAATTTAAAAAACTACTTGTTTTGTTAACTTTGTAAAAAAAAAGCCATTTACGTTTTTGAAGGTGTTGCTGAGGATCTCTGTCTAATAAGCTCTCTGATTTGAACTAAGATTTGTTCGATTTGTTAAATGTTGATTTTGATGGTACTGTAATTGTAATGCAAGTCTTGTTGAAGGTTCTTTCTTTGCAGAATAGAACTTGCATTAAATCTTCACTTGATTAAAATATTCTTAAACACATGGTAAGAGTATATTTTTATATGGGGACATTAGTTTAGTTGTATTGTACCTTTATAATTTGCAAAATAGTCTTTAAAAATCAACTTAAAAAAGAATCGGGATAAAAATCGTGAATCGTTATTTCCCCAGAAAAAATTGTGATATATTTTTCCATATCACCCACCCCTAGTTTGAGACTTATGCTTGCAATCTGTCATTGACAACATTATTAGACCTTTTTTTTTCTACTGGTAAAGTCAGGCATCCAGCCCTGGCCTGGTTGGAAGAAGTGGTCTAGAGTGGGATTTGGCATGGTACGCAGGCATGGTACGCATGTAGTGAGTGCAAAGCGCATCTGAGCGTCAAACTGAAGACCTGACGTCTCTTTTAAGGGACTGTTTCATGTGGATTTATTAATAATTTTTACTTTTCAACGAACGCAAACTGTAAGTTTATTAAATACGCAAACCCCTCACTGCACTTCAGCTGCACCTTCAGCAAACTTGCTAATACTTGCAGCATGAGGGCTTTCATGAACATTAATGAGCGTCAAAAGTGCCGGAATTGTTCAGCGAAAGATTTGACAATCATGCTTGGGCTCAGGTCAAGGCAATCGAATCTAGTCTGTGTACAACCTTGCATTTTACAGTTCTGAGACACTAAAATTTTTAGGAAAGGCATTTTAAAATTGTAGTTTGAAATTAACTTGCTCAACAACTTGCTCAACACTATAGATGTATGGTTTCACAGTATATTGAGCAATTGGTTTGCTGACTGGAAGTCACAGTGTGAATTCACACCACGTCACGCATTACATGGTTTAAGTCATCTTATCATCATGACCTCTTATCTGAACAACACAAAGATTTGTTCATAATCTAAGGTTAGGGTATACCTTAGTGTCAAAGCAGCACAGTTACACAGAACACAACACAAGATCCAAAAGAGGGAGAGAGTAATCTTGACCCAATAGGCTAGTATGGCTGTCATTGCTAAATTTCACAATGTAGCTGTGTTTGATTTGCTAATACAACCATCTATGTACATTATGAAGGGAACTCATGCACCCTTGAGGAACTGCTGTACTTGTAATGAGTCAGAGATCATCTGATTACCCTTACCGGTTGAGCTCTGCTGATTTAACAATTTATAATTCATTCATTCATTCATTTTCTTTTCAGCTTAGTCCCTTTATTAATCGGGGGTCGCCACAGCGGAATGATCCACCAACTTATCCAGCATTTGTTTTACACAGCCGATGCCCTTCCAGCCGCAACCCATCTCTGGGAAACATCCATACATTCTCTCTCACACATTACACTACGGACAATTTAGCTTCCCCAATTCCCCTATAGCGCATATCTTTGGACTGTGGGGGAAACCGGAGCACCCGGAGTAAACCCACGCAACCAAGGGGAGAACATGCAAACTCCACACAGAAATGCCGCACTGACCCAGCCGAGGCTCGAACCAGCGACCTTCTTGCTGTGAGGCGAACGTGCTACTCACTACACCACCGTGGCGCCCCTGATTTATAATATAAGGATTTAAATCAATCTATTTCGGTTTCTCCAAATATACAAATTGTTGTGTTAGAAGCGGAGCTCAAATCAATAAACGAGGGCATGTACAGTATATATCGTTGGATCCTCGAAGTGAATAATATACCCTACATCCGTCTTCTACATTCCTACCCAGTTTACATCAGTCTTACCTTTGTGTAGAGAGATGTTTTCTTCCGAAGCAGCACATGAAAGGACGAATTCAGCGTTTCATAGATTGAACTCATTCTGTGACCGTGACAGATGCTGTGTTCTCTGAGACTTGATTGCTGGATGAGGGTGTTGAGAATAAGGAAGTCACATAAAAATTCTTATACAGGAAGTTACAGATTCCAGATAGAAAAGTCCAGTCCAGATAGATAACCTAGCAAGTATACTCTAGTTTAATTATGTGGTCGATTTTGCACAAATTAATCATGTATTTGTGATCTTAAAGTGAAGATAAAGCATCACAGAAGAGATAAAAAGTACATCCTTTTAAAAAGCCCCTATTTTACATTTAAAAAGGGTCTTATTTTGGTTTTGGGGGTCTCCAACAGCAGGCTAATATGCATGCATAGTCAAAAAACACTTTCATTATCTTATAATATGCATTTATTTTTACCTCATTATCTCAGCGACTCCTTTATGAACCGCTCAGCGATTCATTTGTTCCAAAACCCCTCCTTAGCACGACGCTAAACTGCGCTGATTGGACCGATGACCCAGTCTGTTGCGATTGGTCGACATCATTCAGCGTGAGAGAATGCCCACCACGGCTTATCAATATTGAAGTAGTCATAGTGTGTGCGTGAGCATATCTGCCAATACTTTTCCCGGGAGTCGCCCGTATTTCAGACACCTCACCCCCGAAACTAACCCCCCGGTCTCCCAGTGTATGACTCTATTCTTAACCAGAAGTGAAAACAGCGACACACATGTAGTATTAATGCACACAGCGGCAAAAACCAAACCATTATGAAACAGGACGGCCGCACGTGTGTAGGAGAGCTGATGTAGCCATAGCAACGACAAACAGCAGAGGAACACGAGCTCACAAACGCATTTTAATCCGTAAACAAAGCGGCACGCGTCGCGTTTACAACGTGCTTTTAGACGCGATATGAGAATACAAGTTAACCAGAGACACTACAAGCGGTTAAAAGATACAAAACACAATTAAATGCATCATTTACAAGCTGGAGAAAACAACGAGGCGACTGTTTAAATCGCACACACTCACACTTGTTGCATAGCAGGCCAGATTCACCGTCAGGCCACCGGGAAATGTCCCGGTGCTCCATATGACCAGTCCACCCCTGCATACATCAATAGTCTTTTCTGATCCTTCCTTTAACAAACAGTGCTCCGAATCCTCCGTTGTAAGCGTGTAGATTTCAGAAGCACTCCTCAGAGGGAACACAGCACAAGGCTGAGCTATAATGCGGAGTCATTTCTGCAGAAATAAACCTCCACCACTGACTCTTCACAGTCTCATCTCTGGTTCATCTGCACACTTCCAATAATATCCAGCTGAGCACAGTGCTCTTCTCTGTGTTGCCAGATGTAGCTGACTGATTCCAGTCCAAACCCTATCCAAAAGGTTTTTACCTGCACAATCAAATTCAAAACTGCCCAATCTGGCAACCTTTGCTCGCCGCTGTTGTTTTTGGGCGGGGTTGGGGGTTTCGAATCTCAAAGACCAAAGCCAAATCTTATTCATATCTATCTATCTATCTATCTATCTATCTATCTATCTATCTATCTATCTATCTATCTGTCTGTCTGTCTGTCTGTCTGTCTGTCTGTCTGTCTGTCTGTCTGTCTGTCTGTCTGTCTGTCTGTCTGTCTGTTGTTCTATCTATCTATCTATCTATCTATCTATCTATCTATCTATCTATCTATCTATCTATCTATCTATCTATCTATCTATCTATCGTTCTATCGTTCTATCGTTCTATCATTCTATCTATCGTTCCATCTATCTATCATTCTATCTATCTATCGTTCTGTCTATCATGCTTCATATCATATCATATCATATCTATCATATCATTCTTTCGTCCTGTTATTTTATATTGTTCTATCTCTCCTTCATCGATCTATATATCTGTCTGTCTGTCTGTCTATCTATCTACAGTATATGTACAGTTCCACAGACCGACCACAGACAGAATGTTTTCACAAAATATATAGAAATGTAATGATCTCTCCTTCATTAGCATAAACAGCCCTGAGTGAGAAGCAGCTGTCTGCTGTTAGAGTTTTCACCTGCTGAAGATAATTTCAGCGACTAAAAGGATTGTAAATGTGGAGTTTTATATTGCACAACACTGTAGTCTCCATATACTGCTTCTTCAGAGACACTTCTTTTGACATTTTCTATTTTATACAGAGATAACATTAGTCTTGTATTGAATCTGCCACTATGCTGATGCATAGGCATTTGTAGCTTTGCCCTCAACCTTTTCAGTAATGTTAGTTTGTGCAATACATGCTTCAATTAACCAAATGTATTTATTTACATTACATTAATAATAAAACTTATTTAAGTTTTCAGTGTTTCATGGAATATTTAATGGAATTATGTAAGTCAATCTATGCATCTAATCTAATTTTATATTTTATTTTACCATTGTCTTGTGAAGACTTAACATGTCTATTGGTGCTCCAGAACTGCCGGTTTCAAACTGCTGAATGTTTTTCTATTTTATTTTTTATTTTATTGCGTAGACTGATTGCTGCGATCACAGTGGTATATTCAATTCAACTCAATTTACCTTTATTTGTATAGCGCTTTTACAATGTAGATTGTGTCAAAGCAGCTTCACGTTGAAGGTTATAGTAAATTGAAACAGTGTCAGTCCAGTATTAGTGTCGTAGTTCAGTTCAGATCAGTTCAGTTCAGTTCAGTGTGGTTTAATATTTACTACTGAGAGTCCAATCACTCAAGAGCAATCCATCGATGTACAGCTCTACAAGTCCCGAACCATGCGAGCCCGTGGTTTGAATTATTATGGGGGGTGGTCAGATCTATTCATTCATTCATTCATTTTTGGCTTAGTCTCTTTATTCATCAGGGGTCGCCACAGTGGAATGAACCGCCAACTTATCCAGCATATGTTTTACGCAGCGGATGCTCTTCCAGCTGCAACCCAACACTGGGAAACACTCATACACTCTCTTTCACACTCATACACTACGGACAATTTAGCTTACCCAATTCACCTGTACCGCATGTCTTTGGACTTGCGGGGGAAACCAGAGCACCCAAAGGAAACCCACGCCTCAAACCAGCGACCTCACCAGCTGTCAGGCAACAGCGCTGAGGCAACGGGCACTGCGCCACTGCGCCACTCTGATCTATTGTTTTAGCTATTAATACTATTATTGGGGGTCAATTCCCCCAAACTACCCTGTAATTTGCACCCTTGCTTTAATTTTCCATTTTTCATGTTGTAATATGGATTAATGGCACAGATCCTTGCATTCCCATGTGATCCTGCTCAATGTCCCTCCAGAATTTTGCAAAATTCAAATTAATCTGGGTAATCTTTAGTTTTAATCATATTCATTTCAGAATAATTTTGTCCATGTGAATACAAAAAAATTAATAATAATAAAAAATCAAAGATTGTGTTGCACTTTTAATAGTTGTGATCATGAATTTTGGTAAAAATCTACCAACTGTATTCAGTTAATAAAAGTTATATGTGATCTTTTATCAATACAGTAGCACAAATGTATAATACAAATGTAATATTGCGATTTTGTATTTGAAAATGAATTTACTGTAATCCGTACCGAGTGCAAAACAAAGTCTGAGGGATGTTTACAATGATCAAACATCACAAACTAATTTAAATAGCAGTCAAAGATAACACAAGTAAACATATCATGTAGATTTTTATTTAAGGTTTGTATTACTAAGGGAAAACTAAATGCAAATCTGCATAGCCCTGCGTGCTTTAGCTCAATAAATACAGCGAATGTACATGTAATTCTGTAGACAGAAGAGAAAATGAAATGTCGAAGAATTGTAATTCTGCATTTCTGTTATTTGTTGTCCTCCAGAGGTCACCAATGCTGCATTCTGCGTTGTCTACATCTCTGTTGCTGAATGTGTGAGGTTCCTAATTTTTTGGAAGTTGCTTTGCTCACAAAGATATAATAGACGCCGAAATGTAATTTATTGCATTGATATTATTTCTTGCATTTCACTATAAATATTTATGATTAAATTGAGGATTTATGTTGTTGAACTGAATTTTAAATGTAAAGCCATTTCATCCATATTTCCTGCATAAATATCAACCATACATAAACTTCAAAAAATTAAATATTGCTTAATCCACAGTTATATTATTTAAAGTAATATTTCCCAAATTATGTTTATAAGAGCAAAGAATTTTTCACAGTATGTCTGATTGTCTGTTTTTTTCTCTGGAGAATGTCTTATTCTGCTGGAATAAATGAAGTTTTTAATTTTATAAGGCCATTTTAAGGTCAAAATTATTAGCCCCTTTAAGCGATATTTGTTTTTGATAGTCTACAGAACAAACCATCGTTATACAGTAACTTGCCTAATAGGGTAATTAGTCAAGTTATTGTATAACGATGGTTTGTTCTGTAGACTATCAAAAACGAATATCGCTTAAAGGGGCTAGTAATTTAGTTAACCTGCCTAGTTAACCTAATTAACCTAGTTAAGCCTTTAAAAGTCACTTTAAGCTGTAATAATGAGTGTCTTGAAAAAGATCTAGTCAAATATTATTTACTGTCATCATGTCAAAGATAAAATAAATCAGTGATTAGAAATGAGTTATTAAAACTATTATAATTAGAAATGTGCTCTCTATTAAACAGAAATTGGGGTAAAAATAAACAGTAATAATTCTGACTTCAAATATATATAATTTTTTTTTTTTGGACATTTGAATTAAAATAATTTTTACCTTATATAAAATGCATAAGGTAATTTAAATATAATACTCAAGCCTTTTAGTAAGATCAGTAGGGCTGAAAGATGAGAAAAGTGTAAAGAATCAAAGCAAACAATATATATATATATATATATATATATATATATATATATATATATAATATATATATATATATATATATATATAATTATTTGATGGAGGGACTAAAGTTTCTTTTCGCAGATAAACTTCAATTTATGCTTGCAGGAAACATCAAACCAGCTGTTTAAATATTTGATATCATTTTTCACAATAGCACAGTGTTCTCCAGAGGGATCCTCTACTTTCCAATTATCAGGTTCACTTTTCCCAGATTGCCTCTTATACCAAAACCTTCAAAAGCAGAAACAGACAATCAGGTTACAGGTTTTTATTCCAAAATATATTGTAAAAAAAGCTAGGCTTTTGCTTAGAATTCAACCATTTTTCTTGTTTAATCAATTTAATGATAATGATAAATAATATTGCAACAGTTAAATATATTTTCATATATTTATGTTCGTTGCATTAATATTAAACAAGTGCTAATAAAGTTCTTACTCCACTCCAGTGTCATTAAGAGTCTGGTTGTTCACCCAAACCCAGCTTCCTTCAGTCTCCAGATCACTGAGACCAATCCAGTGCCACTCGTCTATTTTAGATTGCAGAAATACCTAATGGAAAGATGCATTTTGAATTAATTGTTTATTTGAGTTAAAAAACACATTGTACATTGCTGTTTCTATTACTGTGTGAAGTACATCAAACAAAGTTCTATGATTCAATGAACATTTAACAGCTTCAAAATATCTTGCCTGTTCTGATTGGCTGGTTATGGTGACCAGATCGGCTCCTGCTGAAGCACAGAAAGCTCGACTGCTTGACCAAGTGCGTTTATCAGAGCTGAAGAAGTACAGCTTTCCTTGAAAAACTGTCATGTTTGAAGCCATGAATGCTTAAAAATACATAAGAAAATGATTCATTCTTCATTCAAAGCTCTTTCAAACACTCTTGCAGTTAAAAATTGCAGATGTTTGTTTAATTAACTTTGTCTAAGGCCCCGTTTACACTAGTGCGTTTTAGCATGAAAACGATCCGCGTCCACATAGCGTTTACCCAGCGTTTCTGAACAAATCTCCGTCCACACTACTCCACCAAAAACGTATATCACGTGAACATTCGCTCACTCTGGGCATGCGCGTTCAAGTATAAACAGGAAGCACGTGTCTCGCTCGGCATTCTAAATAGGGCTTACGCCACTTGAAACGCGAGCGATTAGCGAGTGCTCGAACAGTAGCTCGCCTCTTGCGAACATATGCAGCTGTTGTAGTAAAGGCAGAGTTTAACTGCACAATGGCGCCTAAAATGGACATTCAAGAGTTCACACGTAGCTGATGATTGATTATTAATATGTAATAATTAATATGTAATATGAGTATTAATGATGTAACTGTGATTCATTCTGTATGTCATTAATGACCTTGTGAGCTTGGCAAACTAGATAAAAAGAGAACACACTCTGTTTCGGTGTCTCACACTCTGCAGAAACCTGCGTTGCTGTATGACTGTCTGACCTTCTTTGCAAAGAATAAAACTTTAAAAGACACTTTGGGTAAGAATTTGTCTTATTGACCACTGAGAGACGCCTTGTTAAAGAAATTGCCACTACAGCGTATTTGGCATGCTGTCCCGGGAGAGAGCCCTGAGCTCAGAATATCCTTGAGCCCGGGGCTCCCTCCCGTTTAAAGGGCGAGAGGAGAGTTTGAGCTCAAGTAAGTCTCGAGAACTCCTCCCGCTTGTGAACATGCTGAGATATATCTTAACTAGAGTTGCTTTTAGATGCTATTTAAAGTAGTCAATTTACTTATATAGTATGTTTTTTGGGCGGTGGGAGGAAACCGGAGAACCCGGGGAAAACCCACGCGAACAAGGGGAGAACATCCAAACTCCACACAGAAACGCCGACTGGCTCAGGGAGAGGCCGAACCAGCGGTGTTCCTGCTGTGAGGCAACAGTGCTAACCACTGGGCCACCGTGCCGCCCTATAGGAGAAGGGGAGGAGTTGGGGTGGAAGGGGGGATTCTTCAAGACGAAGATGACCGGCGAGGGAAGCTCTGGTAATTTATAGTGTGTAAGGATTCGTCTGATTGGTGCAATATGCAGAGCTGATGTGGAACCAGCTGTGTTCAATCGTAAGCACGTGATCCTCTCTAAATTAGTTTATAAATAAACCCCACATAGAGCAAACAACGTTCCCATTTCTGTGTCCATGTTGTTTACAGTAAAAGCTGGTCTGCCATCTGCCGGTGGTGTTATAGTCATGTGATAGGGGCTTGACGAATAAGGGAAGGATACGCAATGACCCAAAAGCCCCAATCGAGTAGCGAATCTCAGCTACCATGCCTCTGTTTTCAGATGTCTCCGTTTTTCCCATCCACACTGAGACGGGGCAGCAGCGTTTTGGAATGAAAACGGCCTCTCCAACGTTTCCAAAACGCTCCGTTTTCAGGGCTCCAAAACTCAGGCGTAGTGTGGACGGACGGCGTAACCGTAGCAAAATGTATGCGTTTTAAAACGAAAACACACTAGTGTAAACAGGGCCTAAAGGCTCGTACACACCGGGACGCTTTTCGTCAGCGTTTATCGTTGGCATTTTTCGAGACATTTTTCAGCATTCAAGCCCAAGCGATTTTCTCTGGCGTCGAGCAGAAGAGTGTGCAAAATCACTCCTTGACGTTAGATGGCGCACACGGCAGCGCCAAGCTTCTGACACCTGCTTGTTACACAGAAGAAGAAAAGAGGAAGTTTACACGCTTGTTGTTGTGATCGGCAAAGCATGGATGGTTCAAGTAGCAGCTCTAGCGATGAAGACATGATTATTGTTCACCAGTGCAGCAAGCAGCTCCACGTTCATATCGCCTCTGGACATCGGCGCTCGCATTGACAGTTTTGCGTTTGAGCGCCTCCAAGGGGTGTTTACTGTAACTTCAGCGGCTCCGTACACGTGAACTTAAGTGCCGATCTGATTGGTGGAGAAGGTTTTGACGCGTCAAAACAAAAAAAACGAGCATGAGGCGTTTCTTTAAAAATGATGCTTTTACGCCTGGCGTTTTGCGCGTTGGTGTGCACAATCACATTGACGCCCTTTATTTAGTTACGAGGCGTCAAACGTCGACCGAAAACGCGAGCAAAAAAACGTCTCGGTGTGCACAGGCCTTAAGTCTGTTTGATGAAAGACGATCAGCTCACCTTCATAAAAGGACAGCATTTCTTTTACTCTGCTGTAGTTTGCTGTAAGCTCTTTCACCATGGCTGAAACAAGGACAGACAAATAAGAGAAATGAGTGAAAAGACTGACTATTAAACAAAAAGAAGTCATTTAAATAAAGGTGGTTTGCAAATTAGTCGGTGCTTAGGAGTGAAAGAAAGACAACTCACAGTCTTGAATGCGGAGATCATCTTTAACTCTGCTGTAGTTTACTGTCAGCTCTCCAATCATGGCTGATACAAGGAGAGACAGAGAGAAACAAATAAGAAAAAAAAATGAAATGAGTTAGATTCATATTTAGTAAACAAAAAGAAGTCTTTTGATTAAGGGGGGGTTGTATATTAGCCTGTTCTTGGGGCTGAAATAAACACAACTCACAGTCTTTAATATGGAGATCATCTTTCATTCTTGCTGTAAGTTCATCAAGGTGTCGCTCCGCAACTGTGAAGGAAGAGAGTAAGAGTCCTTTTCTTTTAGTAACTGTGAATGAAACATGCTGCTGTGTATTGGATGCATTGATATCTAGTCATGAAGCACTGTCAGTTCTGAGAGAAACACATTACAAATGCAGTGTCATTACAAAAATCCATCACAATGTTTCGCTGTAACGCAGTAATATGACACATTTTGTGTTGTGGGTCTACTCTGCACTAGGGATGGGCGATACCAATATTTTTGTTTCCGATACCAAGTATTTCAAGACAAGTATCATCAATATCAATACTTAAATTGATACTTATCAATACTTAAATGAAATATTTTACAGTGATTTTTGTTGTTGTTGTAAAGATGTGAAGTAGTGAAGATTATTATTATTATTATTATTATTATTATTATTATTATTATTATTATTATTATTATTATTATTAT
>CAIGQQ010002490.1:3399697-3430196 GCA_903798035.1 Danio albolineatus
TTATTATTATTATTATTATTATTATTATTATTATTATTATTATTATTATTATTATTATTATTATTATTATTAAATAAAACATGTGATTCTTTTACATTTATTAAAATTACAGAACTATAATTGGCTAAATAGCACCATATATAATGAAAAATAATACACTGCACAACTGAATTTCTTCACCTTATTTAAAGGTCAAAGCAGCAGAACTATGCAATGAATCTTAAAGTTAAGTTGCAATATTCATCTGTGCTTTCTGATTTTAATCAGTTTCCAGGTTTTTGTGAAGGACCATCAGAATGTTGAATTTTTTTCTCTTTAGCCGATTACTTTTACAATAACTCCAGATTATACTTTGTTTATGTTCAGTCATGATGTTGTTGACAGCTCCGCTCTTGAGTTTTACAACCCGTGCTGGGCTTGTGTGGTGTCTGTACCACTGTGCCGTGAGATAACACTGACCTATCAGCGGAGATACAGCGAAAGAATATTATAGTTCCCATTCGTGTTCCTATTTAAGTAAATATTTATATAATATATGGCCCTATAATTATTTAGATATTTCAAAATCTCTGATCACTCAGTTAAAAAAAAAAAAAACAGGAAAGATTGATACTTTTACTTAAGGATCGATCCTTTTAAGACATTGCCAGTATCGAAAATATCAATACTTGAGGATTGATCCGCCCATCCCTACTCTGCACATAAGCAGTTGTTCAGCAGGTGATGGTCTTCTTTTTAAAGGTGCTGTATGTGAGTTGTTGACTCTTCTAATGCTTAAAAATATCATAATATGTTTGCAGATATTTAACCCTCTGGGGTCTGAGGTGATTTTGGGGCCCCTGAGATGTTTTGACATGCTCTGACATTTGTGCTTATTTCAGATGCATTTACATAGTATTGGTCAACATGTATGTTTTTTGTATTCATCACAAACTGTGCTACAATAATATGTGAGAAATATTAATGTGCAAGTTTGCGTTTTTTAGAAAAAAAAAAAATGTGCGGTTAGTAGGTTTTGGAGAATTTTTTTTTAGCTGAAATAAGGTCCAAAGAAAAACACTGCCTGAACAAGACTTTTGAGTAACAATTCTTGTAGGCTTGAACAGTGGTTCTCAACTGGTTTGGTCAAGCCGCGACCCAAATTTTAAGGAAACTGTAATATAATTTAAGAAATTATAATTAAGTTGTATTTATTTGTTGTCATACACTAGTAGTGACAGAAAAATCATGAGAAAATCAGCAAGACTTGTCTTTTTTAGTCTTTTTAGTACTCTTTACTGTTTTGTGTATTTTGAGTATAGGTAGTGGACTTAAAGGGATAGTTCACCCAAAATTCTGCCTTATTCTAAACCTGAACAAAAAACAAGTTTTGAAGAAAGCTGAAAACCTGTAACCATTGACTTCCGTAGTATCTGTTTTTCCTACAACTGAAGTCAGTGGTTACAGGTTTTCAGTTTTCTTTAAAATTTCGTAATCAAATTTCATAATTTTAATGATATAATTAGCTGAGAAAATATATTTAAAATACGAAATACAATTGTTTCTGGGTTTATCGTTTTGATTAGCAAATTTGTAAACATAAATACTACGATTTTTCATTTATGTACACAAATGTGTTTATTTTGTTTCTTCAATGCTGATTTTATTTCACTGATGCGACTAGATATTGAGCCATTGAGCAAAGCAGACCCAGCTACATAATATGAACATTGAGTTCTCGTGACTCATTGGTAGGGCCAGACGGAATCTGCAGACATTTTTTGCAATTTCTGCGGAGTATTTTGTTATAAATCTGCGGATTTATGTGGAATGATTTTGGCAGTATCATAACTAAAACCTTAATATATGAAATAAAAAGTAATACCTTTTTAACTTTTATTTAATGTTTACAATGCAAATCCAATTAGATCCACTTTATTTGGTAAACAAAGCAAGTCGCTTATATAAAATATCTACTAAAAGACAAAAAATAGTACTTTACAAACTGTATTGTAAATAAATCATATGAATATTTTAATCTTAGTCAATATTATTACTGAAATTAACCTAAAAACTGAATAAATATAAATATCCACACATTTACCCGAGTAAATAAACAGAATCAATGATGGGCTAAAAATCTGCGGAAATCTGTGAAATTCTGCGCGCGCAGATTCTGTGTGGTCCTACTCATTGGGAAGATCAACATGGCAGATCATCTCTAATCCAAAATCAAAAAGACGGGCATATTCAAGTAAAATAAGAATCTGCAAGCTATGTTTAAAATGTTTTACTCACTTGTGGTGTTAGTTTGGACAGACAGTTGCGTTAAAGCCCTGATATCTGAATATAAACACAACACAAGCAGTGAAATCACTAATAATTTACATGTCTGTCATACTGCTGTAGATGTATGTTATACTCACACAGCATGCTTACAACACAGAGACCTCCAAGAGCAAAAACCAAAGACACAGCAAAAACAGTCAGCAGAATTTTATTCCACTTAGCAGAATTGACTTCCCTCTCACTTTCTCGCTCATGGCTGTGGTTTCCTGTGGTTAGAAAATTAAAGTAAGCTATTTATTTCCAAACCATAAACAGTACAGCGTTTCTTTCTAGATCTGACATCTCAATCTACATTTGGTTCATGTACAATTTATTTAATACATTTTTTTTACAAAATACAATTACACCTCACAAAAAGATGGGCTGTTTTCTAGCTCCCTAAACCTACAGTTTAAAGTTTCAGTAAAAATCTACATTATATTTAGTGTTTACTGTAGATGCGTCCCAAATCGCATACTAATGCACTATTCTACGCCATTTTGAAGTATAAATAGTGTAATAAGTGTGTTCACACTGAAAACTCTAAAAATAATAAGTGCACTTTAATTACCCGGATGATGCACTCATTCCACCGGTAACATGAAGTGTGTAATGATGGACACTTCACACACTCAACGACCGCAACTTTGCGCACGTAACGGAAAGGGCGAGGCTATTGAGCGCACATGTTGGATAACTTTATTTATTTTGGATTGTGAAAGCAAAATTCTCCTACGAGAGTGATTATAGCGCCTCGCGATGGTGAATGTGGTAATACTCATGCCAGGTATTATTTGGTATTTTGGTCATTTATTTCACTAATTTGGCAACAGTCAAACATCATCAGGGAAATGGTTTGAACTTCCGCTTAGTAAAAAAAGGCATTAGTGTTCCATTTGGGACAGCACTACATACATATACTATGCTGTTGAGTGTGTAAGTGCGTAAGTACATAGTGCATAGTGTATAGTGTGTCATTTGGGATGCAGCTAATGTATTTTTTCATTGAAAATTGCCATTGTTGTCTACCATGACCACTGTTACTCCACAGATATGGAAAAATGTAAAGAAATGAACAACCGAAATCATGAAACAAACCTCCGCTACACTGAAAAAGAAAACAACATTTCTGCTAAATTGTTGCAAACAATTTATATTTGTTGAATGTAAACAAACAAATTAAATGTAGTAATAGTCAGCTTAATTTATTTGTTTAAATTCAGCCCAAATAAATTGAAAAAAGTGTGTAAATCCAAGGAATCATTTTTGAATCATTTCTTTCCGTGTATGAAAACCTGAAGTAAAGTTAATGTATAATTTAATGACAATAAAGCAACTGAGGCAAACATGTGTATATAGTTTCACACTTCATTTGCTCACAAGAAGTCTCTTGGTGACGTTCACACCACTTTTCACATTGTAGTGATTGAAAATCAGTTTAGTTTTTTTTTTATTATGTTTTTCATGATGTCTGAACTACAAAAAAGACAGTTCTTTTATTTACATGGTAAGGTCGACATGATTCTATAAAATGCACACATTGAATACAATCAATGACCATGTCTACATTAGGGCTTGCACGACCACTGGTTTCTGCTAACCGATTTCTTTTCAAAACAATACTCGAGTTACTCGACTACCCGTGGTTCGAGCTACTAGTTAAAAAGACACAAAGGAATCCTTCTCAATACACATTTTATTAATTCATATCCGAATGCATCGATTTCATGACAAAACTTTATATTACTTTAAGTTACAAAGTAATATAAAAATAAAAAGCTGCACGTAACATTGTCATTTAACATCTGCATCATAAGCTTCCTGTATATGCGAAGCAAACTCGTGTTCATCCTGTAGGTTAATGCTTTAATAAGTTATTAAAATAACTTTATCATTTAACATGTTTTCAGCAAAAATAAGAACTAAGTGAAACTTAATTACTTAAACCAGTTGAGAAAGACAAAAATAGTTCTCGTCAACAATACAGCTGACCCGCAAAAAAACTGAATAGCCTAAATTAATAAATAATGCATAAATAAAAAGCTGAAATTGAAAATACCTAAAAAATATTGTGATAACACTAAGAGGAAAAAAGAAAAAAGCTGAAGGAATTAGTACGTTTTAATTATACATTTAATGTAGGCTATAGAAAGTAGAAGTGGCCACAGTCGAAACCTAAAATGTGTCTTGAAAACTATATTCATAAAGCAGTATTCATAAAACTAATTAAAACATTAATAAAGTTATACTGAACTACGCTAAATCTCATTCAATCATTTAATTTCTGCTATGTTTCAATAGTTATTAAAATAACAAAATGAACGAATATATTAGCCTACTTCAACCGGCATGAAGATTATGCAAACGACCATGTGTGCGCAAGTAATATGCTGTTATACAAGTAGTCTGATTTTTAAAAAATAACTCTAATATTTAAGTTTAACAGGAATAAAAATGATAACAGGAATGAAAATTTATTTTGGTTCAGAAAAGAAATAGTTCAACACGCGACAATAGCATATAAAGCGAAGCGAAAAATAAATAACAAATCAACTATTTATAAATAAATTACTTAAATAAATAAAAAATATATATTAAAAGAATAAATAAAATATGCGTAGACACAATAAACAAACAAATGACTGCATGCTATTTTAACATGCAGACATAATGTATCAGAAAATATTTTATATTTAAAAGTCATAGAAAAAAACAGCAACGCAACTATAAATAAAAAGCGCATCTTGTATATTATTCATTTTATATTTAACCTGTTTTCTACAAAAATAAGGAATAGAATCTTACTTCATCCGACTTTATACAGAACACAAGTCATCCCCGCTCTCATCCTCTCGCCACAGACAGTCTTTGGTCAAGCTTGTGGATTGCTGGTTTGCATAGAAATACAAGCGCCTCCACGTGAGAGGGATGCAGGCTTGCTCTTTGCCTTGTTACAGTGTTGCCCGCCAAAGAAAATTTCTTTTACTTCGTGAGCCGGTTTCAGGGATAGCAAGAAATTATTTCACTAGCTTGGATAGTTGAGGAAACCGATGTTCATTACATAACTATCATTGGAGAGGATTCCCTGTGGTGTTGATGTTGATAATGTAATAATCTTGAATTTAATCATCAGTTGTAGTTGGAAGCTTTAACCTTGGATCGTGGTGTTTGTTGAATACGTTTGTCGTTTTGATGTCATTTATAAACGCACGCTCGAGTAGTCGATTGTTTCTGAGAGCGCCGACTAGTGGTTGAAGTAGTCGATCGCTCGACTAGTCGACTAGTCTATGCAAGCCCTAGTCTACATGGACATCAGGAATCTTATTATTAGCCTTAATCTGAATAAAACAATAATATGATGGAGGTGTTTACATGAGCTGCCTTTTGAATGTTGCTTTCACGATCCCGTTTTACATGTTATAGCACATAGATGGATTAACGTCAGCTATCCAACGTTTCCACCGGAGTTTCATGTAATTTTGGGTGTTTCGTTTCGAATTTTTTTTACTTTAAAGCAAGCATGTCCAAAGTCCGGCCCGCGGGCCAATCACGGCCCGCAGTCAGATTTCATACGGCCCGCAGATTCCATCTCATAATGTGTTATTTATGGCTCGCTAGCTCTGTTAGAATAAACAAACCAAGGGAGAGTAACCAATAGCATTAGAGATAACAAGTAAACCAAGGCCCGCCCCAAGACAAAAATCGAAACAGTTTGGCGCAAGCAGAGAAGAGCCAGCGAGCGAGCGGAGAGAACTGAACGCGCGCGCGGTGCAGGCATGACCTCACTCGCGAGAGCGTACATCGTGCGCACAGATGATGATGTGCGCGCGAGGCCCGTTTCCTCGAGGTGGATCAGTTCAGCGCGCGCGTGAAGATCTCGCGCTTAGGGCTGTAATTTGCGATTCACTTTCTGTTTAAACATCACCGCTGCGCTCGATTAATTTTGGCATTGATTTGCCGCCATATATAATCTTCCTGTAGTTGTTATGCAAACTTTGGCTTCCTGAAAGACCTTTTAGAAGGCAAGAGCAAAATTCACTTTTTTTAAACTTTAATGATAACAGACCACTTTGCATTACTTATAACTCCTGTTTAAAATGTTTACGAGGCAAAGATAGATATCAAACTCATAGATATGTAAGGTATTCTATACAGTTTGTTCAATTTTATCTGACTCTCCAGATATGAAAGAAAGGCATAATTGTGTGTTTAGAGTTGTTCATGCCTGAGTGGCTTATATTTGGTTATATTGCCATTTGAATTAAATCAAATTTGGCCCTCTTTGCAAAAAGTTTGGACACCCCTGCTTTAAAGGGCCACGAAACCCCCCTGGCTCAGCTGGGTGTTTTCACACCTACATTCTGGAAAAGCTCAGGAAAGTGGGTGTGTCCAGCTCTGTTTAAATGGAGTTTCCATTTGTGCACGCGCTCATTTTCAAACAAGCGACGCACACACACAGACGCAGGGGAAGAAAGACAGTAACTGGCTACATGGACATCAGTCATCTAATTATTTGCCAAATTATTAATTTGTTGACTTTAACGGCAGTTTGGCACTTATACTTTAATCCAGGAACATTTCCTGCATGCCCCTCGTGACAAACGAGGTGTGAGAAACTATTAAGAGTGTTGTTTTAATGGAGTGTTTGATACCGCGCGGCGTAAGGCAGAAATAAAAACCCTCCACAGACTATCCTGTCACAAAATGCGGCAAAAATTCTATACACAAGCAAATTGTTTGACTGCAGTGTTTACACTCGGAGAGCAGAATTTACAGCGGATCTTTCAGTCTATAATATTGTACGGATATTAACGTACTATAAACTCAGTAACACTTAGTCATTTTGACAAAGGTCTGTATTTAAACACTGAAAGAGTTACAAACTTTACGAACTACTAACCAACTAGGAACTAACTTCGCCATCTGAATAAACAAACAAAGAGCACTGATCGCTTACCAAATCTGTAGAGCAGGACAATCCACATAAACTGGAGCGGCGTCTGTTTTAAAAGGAGACGAGCGGCAAATCACGGTTTCACCATTTCCAGATGCAGAAAGCTCTCGGGTGAAAAAAGTTTCTTAAAGACGCATTTCTGCTGCGCGCGCGTGAGTCCAGCTGCGCTCTCATAGCGGAAATGAAGACTAAACCTTCACTGCAGCACATAAACACAACACTGGCGACCTGCGTCTCCTTCTTCCACTTGTTTTGGACGCACAACGTGGCATCTCTCTGCCATCTGCAAAGCTGTCCTGCATATTACTTAGTTGCACCGCATACACAATAGAGCGCGCTGATTGGCTTGAACAAAGGCTGTCTCATAAATTAATGCCGCACGCGCAGAGACGTCAGAGTGTTCTGGCCGGGACAGGCGTCCACTGGAGCACATGCATAGATCTCATTGGCGTGACGCAGCCTCAAAAATTCGTTTCAAAGAATTTACTCGAAATAACGCAAAAACAACCAATTTTCACTTTTTAGTCAATTATATGTGTCCTAATAGTGTTTATAGCAGCGTGGGACACATATATGACTGTCAACAGCTCAAAAAATATGTTTTGGTGTTTCGTGGCCCTTTAACTGCAGTTCGGCAGTTTCATTCTGGAACATTTCATTCCCCCCATGACAAACTGAGGTATTGGATGCGAGTATGAAGTAACGACTGCTGGAAAAATTTGATACTGCATGCCTGATGGAGAGAAAAAACTTCTGCATTTCACGATAATCATGTTAAAATCAGAGTATTGGTGTCCATGTAAGCAAGTCAATGTTAGACATTTTAGACAAAAGCATCTGCTTAATGAAGAAAACCAGTATTTGATTTAATAAAATGCTCATTTCTGCAAACATTGCAGCCCTACCTTTGTTTTCACCTGAAGCAACCGTTGAAAGCATGATTCTAGAATTTTCATAGACTGAGTCCATTTCTCGAGCCTGACAGAATATGAGTCTGCTGTGATCTGAGCACTGCTTGAAAATTAGGAAGTCTCATAAAATGCTACGACAGGAAGTTGCAAAGTCAGATTGAGTATGTGCAATATCAGAATCTGAATCAGAAAGAGCTTTATTGCCAGGTATGTTCACACATACGAGGAATTTGTTTTGGTGACAGAGCTTCTACAGTCAACTACAGAGACAGGACAAAAAAACAGATAATAAATGTATTTAAAAATAGAAGTAAGTGTTAAATGCAAATATACAAATGGACAAGTGTATGTAGAGGGATATTACCATATACAACGTTATATGTGCAGCTGTTATGTGCAAAATGGCATGTAAAGTGTGTTGTTAAATAAGTGTATGTGTGTGTAAAAAGTGTATAGCAAGTAGTGATGTTGGTTCCACGATTGTTATCATCAAGTGTTCATGAGATGGATCGCCTGAGGGAAGAAACTGTTTCTGTGTCGGGCTGTTCTGGTGCGCAGTGCTCTGTAGAGTCCACCAGAAGGTAACAGTTCACAGAGGCAGTGTGCTGGGTGTGAGGGGTCCAGAGTGATTTTGGCAGCCCTTCTACTCGCTCTGGATAAGTACAGTTCTTGGAGAGTAAGGAGGGTTGTACCAATGATTCGCTCAGCAGTCCCAACTATTCAACGTAGTCTTCGTAGGTCAGATTTGGTAGCTGAGCTAAACCAGACAGTTATTGAAGTGCAGATGACTGATTCAATGATAGAGGTGTAGAACTGTTTCAGAAGATCCTTTGACGTATTTAAGTACGGGATCATCTCTGAAAGCATCCCAGTGTAGATATATTAAACTTGATCATCAAAGCTCAGAGACCTTCTAATGCTTTTTTATGTTTAATATGAAGCATACAATCTCAAATATGTAGGAGCTGTTTTTGCTGTGTTTCTTAGAGACATGACTAAATCAATTAATTTGCCGCTTTTGTCCTTTATTTAAATAATTAATTTAAAAACATTTAAATTTATTTAAAAACAGCAAGTGACTGTCGCTAATAATGGATTATTGAACAATCTGCTCATTCATTTATTAATTTTCCTTCAGCTTAGTCCCTTATTTATCAGGGGTTGCCACAGCAAAATGAACCGCCAACTATTCCGGCATATGTTTTTACACAGTGGATGCTCTTCCAGCTGCAACCCAGTACTGGGAGGCACCCATACACCTCACCAACACAATGAGAACATGCACACTCCACAAAGAAAGGCCAACTAGTCCAGCCAGGACTCAAACCAGCAAGCTTCTTGCTGTGACAGTGCTAACCACAGCCACCGCGCCACCTTAATTTGCTCGTGTGATGTGTTTAAAAATAGATGTGATAGGAGTGATAATCTGAAATGCACTAATGTTCTGTTTTTGTGTGGAACTGGTTGGATTTACTAATTAAAAAAATGGACGATCTGAAATGTACTGTAACTCAATCAATATTTAATTTTTGCTGGCCTTGTATAAAAACAGTAGCTCATCTGCAATCATGCTCATGCACCGATATTCAAGAAATCGGCGCTCTTGCTTATGCAATTGTACTGAACTATATATTAACATCTAGCAACTATATTTTCTACTCTTTCCTCTGACATCAAGGTTATCTGTCTGTTCATGACCCTTTGCCTTACTTGAGAACACATCTGCTGCTTGCTGATTATTTAATCTCTTTTGAGATCAGCTTGAGGTCAACCGCTTTTGCAGATGCACTGAAAAAAGATTTTTGCTAAATTGTTGCAAACAATTTACATGGGTTGAATTTATTTATTCATTTATTTTCCTTCAGCTTAGTCCCTTTATTCATCTGGGGTCACCACAGCGGAATGAACCGCCAACTTACCCAGCATGTGTTTTAAGCAGCGGATGCCCTTTCAGCCGCAACCCATCTCTGGGAAACATCCATACATTCTCATTCACACACATACACTACGGACAATTTAGTTTATTCAATTCACCTATAGCGCATGTGTTTGGACTGTGGGGGAAACCGGAGCACCCGGAGGAAACCCACGCAACCACCGGGAGAACATGCAAACTGTTAAAGTTGAGGATTTTTGTTGTGCTGAGTTGTTGAGCTGATGATGTTTGCACTTTTTTTGTGTATTTTATCCTCGAAAGTTTTTTAAAATATGTATGAATTAGTCTAACTGGACTTGTTTGTATATTTTTGTCAAAATTGTCAAATAAAATCAATCAATCAACTCCACACAGAAATGCCAACTTACCGAGCTGGGACTTGAACCAGCAAACTTCTTGATGAGAGGCAACAGTGCTAACCACTGAGCCACCGTGCCGACGGGCTGAATTAAACAAACAAACAAACAAATTGCATTTAGTAATGGTCAACTTAATTTGTTTGTTTAAATTCAGCCCAAATAAATAGTTTGCAACCACTTACCTTACACCAATTAATCATTTTTTCAGTTTACCGATAGCTAGGTTGGACCATACTTGTAGAAAACCTGTTAAAACATAGTTGTTTAACAAAGAAATAAAAAAAGTATTTAAAAAAATCATATATTCATTCATTCATTCATTTTTTGACCACATCAAGCATGCGCAGGCTTGGTGCTTGACGCAGAAGTATAAATCAGCCTTTAGGCTGCAGGGTGATATGGCTGTGGCCATCTGAGGTTATCTGAAAATAGACTAATTTATTAGCTTTTTAGATTTTTTAGTTTGTTTTTGAGTACACAGTATATATTCTGCAAAAATGCTTTCTAATTCACTTTTGTCTTCCAAAATATATAAAAAAAATCATAAATCAGTAAGAAGCATTTTCAAGACAAACAAAAAATAATGTCTTGTTTTGAGAAATAAGTCAATTTGTTTTTTTCTTAGAACAAGCAAAATAATCTTGTTTTTACTTTTGACATAACAATTTTGCTTACTCCATTAGCAGATTGCTTTGCTTGTTTTAAGGAAAAACTCCCCTAATTGTTATATTATTTCTTAAAACAAGACAATTTTTTTTACTTGTCTAAAAAATTGTTGTTGATTTTTTGAAGTTTGAGATATGTGCACTAGGAACAAGTAAGAGAAGCCTTTTTTGCAGTGCAAAATAAAACTCCTCCTCTGTTGTCAACCATAATAGATAATCAGTCATGATAGTCATGATATCAGTCTTGACTCACTGCTTGAACCCAGAATACATTCAGTCTTTTTTTTTCATAATAAATGATGTTTACACAGCAAAACAAGCTTTTCTCAGGATTTTTTTTGTCTTGTTTCTACTCCAAATTTCTTGATGCAGGTCTTTTGTTTTCAGTTTGATTATTTTAAATTTCCTCAAAACAAGTACAAGTACGACTTTTAATATACAGTAGTTCTGAGATTTCTAACTTGTGGCTGTCATGAGGTTACTATTACAGTAGGTTTCTAGAATATTCTTTGTGGTTGCTAAAATTCTGCTAAGTGGTTGCCAACGTGTGTGTGTTTGTGTGTGTGTGTGTGTGTGTGTTTGTGACATGTCAGGACAGAAAATCTGTATAATATTACATATTACACAGGTATTATAAACCCCACAGAATGAGTTTAATCAGAGAGTAAAGCTGCACACAGTCTCCTGTGATGGTTGGGTTTAGGGGTGGGCTGAGGGCAATATAATTACGGTTTGGACAGTATAAAATGAATGGAAACCTGTGTAATGTACCGACTTTACACAAAAACAAACGTGTGTGTGTGGTTCAGGAAGTTGAGACGTCCAAGGAAAATGTTTTTAATGAAATTTTAAACACAGGATAGTCAAAAGATTAAAACCAAAATCCTTTTATTTTACACACCAAGCTATTTTTAGAAGCAAAATGTGTGGTTTATTGCACAACATTTATACAACAGTATATAAAGACTATGAAGAGATATATTTCTGTAGCATTACTCTTTACCTGTTTTGGTCTTATCTGTTTTTATCTTAGTCAAACTAATATCAGACTTAAATGCAGGAATAAGTCAAGATCAATAAATCACATTTTCTCATTTACTGCGTTTTTGTTGTTAAAGCAACTTCCACATTAGGATCCTCACACAATCAGTAATAGAGTTGTAGAGGACGCAGCATTAGTGACCTCTGGAGGAGAAAAGAACTGAGAGAAATGCAGATAGCAATTCTTTGGCATTTCTTTCAATCTTCAGAATGACATGTACATTGACTTTATGCACTGAGCTACAGCACACAAGTCTATATACTACACACTAACCTCATATATAGCTTGCTGTCTGCCCAACACTTCAAATATTTAGGCCCAAACTGAAATTTATTTTGTTGAATTTAAATTTAAATGTAAAACCATTTTATGCAACTTTACCTCTGTGTGAGTATCAATCATACACGGATACAAACAAAGGTATGATTTCAGTGGACTGAATGAGTTTTGCATTCACAACAACACCTAATGTATATGGATCTATCATCAATAATTACTTGTTTTCTTTCTCATATGTTTTGAACAACTTTGAACAACATTTTAAACAAATGAAATACTGCTTAATCCACAGTTATAGTCATACATCTAAAAAATGCATTGTTTTGACATTTCAATAGCATAATTTAATTTTAATGCAAATAAATGCATATATTTATTTAAATATGGCAGTCAAGCACTTCAGTAAAATCAGTAAGGGTTCTAGATGAGAGAAGTGTGAATAAAAAAAAATGTATTAGGACTGTGTACATACAGTTGAAGTCAGAATTATTAACCCCCCTAATTTATTAGTCCCCCTGTTTATTTTTCCCCAATTTCTGTTTAACAGAGAGAAGATTTTTTCAACACATTTCTTATCATAATAGTTTTAATAACTCATTTCTAATCACTGATTTATTTTATCTTTGCCACGATGACAGTAAATAATAATAGACTAGATATTCTTCAAGACACTTCTATACAGCTTAAAGTGACATTTAAAAGCTTAACTAGGGTAATTAGGTTAACTAGGCTGTTTAGGATAATTAGTCATTGTATAATGTTTTTTGCTCTATAGACTATCGGGAAAAAAATTGCTTAAATGGGCTAATAATTTTGACCTTAAAATGTAAACCTTAAATGTTTGACCTTCAAATTTTGTCTTTAAAAAAGTAAAAAGTGCTTTTATTGTAGCTGAAATAAAACAAATAAGACTTTCTCCAGAAGAAAAAATATTATCAGACATACTGTGAAAGTTTTCGTGCTCTGTTAAACATCATTTGAGAAATATTTTAAAAAAGAAAATTTAATTAAAAGGGGGGCTAATAATTCTGACTTCAACTGTACAGTATATGACATGAAATTATGAGTAAGCAAATTCAGGAGAAGAGTTTAGTTTTCTCTACATTACAGACCTTATTATTTCACACTTATTGATGGAGGGTGACTTAAACAATTACTTTTCACAGATAAACTTCAATGTATAACTGCACGAAACATCAGACCAGCTTTTTAAAACGTCAAAATTATTTCTCACAGTGCCACAGTTTTCTCCAGAGGGATCATCTCCTTTCCAGTTGTCAGGTTCACTTTTCTCATATTGCCTCTTGTGCCAAAACCTTCAACAGCAGAAACTGACAAGTTCAAACAATAATCTTTCTTTTACACATATATTGTAGAAAACTTAAGCTTGTCTTTATTAAATTATTATTCCTATTCCAAAATATTTCAATGGTTTTTATCTTATGAGTTTAGTGATAATCATAAATAATCACAACATGATATAAGTTTTATATATGTTCTTACTGTACTCCAGTGTCACTGAGAGTCTTGTTGTTCACCCAAACCCAGCGTCCTTCAGTCTCCAGATCATTAAGACCCATCCAGTACCACTCATTCATTTTAGAATACAGAAACATCTAAAAGAGGAAAGACACATATACACATAAAGTTCTCAAATTCAGCTGCAACAGATTCAAATCCAACAGAAGCTGCTTCAAAACATCTCGCCTGTTCTGATTGGCTGGTTATGGTGACCAGATCGGCTCCTTTTGAAACACAGAAAGCTCGACTGCTTGACCAGTCGAGTTTATCACTGCTGAAGATGTACAGCTTTCCCTGAAAAGCTGTCAGATTTCCAACACAGTTTGAAGACTGAGCTGTAAAGAAGCATAGAAAATATAAAACGGCATGGGAAGAGGATATTGGAATTAACATTTCAAATGATGCCTGGGAAGAGGGGCTGAAGTGAATCCATGCCTGTTCTATTGATGCAGGACTACAACTCATACAGTTTAAAGTGGTACAAAGGCTACATTATACTAAAACTAAACTAAATAAAATGTTCCCTTCAGTTTCCCCGTTATGTGACAGATGCAAGATCTCAGAGGGAACGTATGCTCATACGTTTTAGTTTTGCCCTGAGAGTTTTGGAAAAATATTTTTCAGTTTTATTCAAATGTTTTAGGAGAAATCATTAGCCCAGATGTTGAATTAGCTTTGTTTGGATGCTCTGACCCTGTGTTAGCATGGCCACGTAATCAGCAAATGTCTATTATGTCTGGTATGGTGGTGGCCAAAAGGGTGAACTTGATGGATTAGTAGTCCTCTTTACCGCCTACTTTTCATAATTGGCTGACTGAAATGGTTGCTGCTCTTAAGCTTGAAAGAATTTGTTTTGCTACGGCAGATGCTTCTAAAAAGTTAGAAAAAATCTGGGGCCCCTTTTCTTGCTTATTTTGTAAGAGTTGAAAGTAGAGCGCTTATGATTTATGGACATTTTTACTCTTACTTTTCAATGTTTTGAGTTTGATCAAGTAAAACTTGATGTATGTTATTTATTCTATATGATGCACGTTTGGATGGACTGGTGCTTGTTTTTTTTAATTCACTTATTTAAATTTTATTTTATTTATTTTTATTTATTTATTTTATCCCTTATTTGTATTAAAACGTATTAAAGATAATATAAATGTTGATTTGTACTTATAAAAAATCCATACCCCCCCCCCATATATATATATATATATGTATATTGTTTACGACCCTGTCTTCCCTTTTCTTTCCTTTCGGTGGCCTCGCAGCATGACGTCACTGTTAATTAGTTAATTTATGGGTAGAGGTTGTATATATTTGAAATTTTTGTGAAGAACGGCACTTTCTCTGGTGGACCGTTATTCCCCAGAGAGGTCATTTTGTCCCAACTCTTTTGTTTTGCCGTCTTATGTTTTGTGTTGTATTTTGTTGAGAGAATTTGTTGATTTCTTATTTATTTAAAACCCTAGACGGTTTGTTATACCCTTTAATAAATGTTTTTTCATTATATACATTTTTGTGTATGTGATCCTTTTTATGGTACGGCCGTGATATATATAAAAGAAGCAAAGAAAATGACATATTGTTCAGATCCACTCTAGAAATGACAAATGTTTGTTGAATGATCTAAGTCAGTTTGATGAAGTACGATCAGCTCACCTTTATAAAAGGACAGCTGTTCTTTAACTCTGCTGTAGTTTGCTGTCAGTTCATTCATCACCGCTGATACAAGGAGAGAGAGAGAAACGAAAGAAATCATGTATGTAAATGTGGTTTATGAATAACTGCTGTACTTGAAAGTACACAACTCACAGTCTTTAATGCGAAGATCATCTTTAACTCTGCTGTAGTTTGCTGTCAGTTCATTCATCACCGCTGATACAAGGAGAAACAGAGAAAAACACGTGAGAAGAAGAGAAATTAGTTAATTTACCCATATTTACTAAACCAAAAGAAATTATATATGTAAATGTGGTTTATGAATAACTGCTGTATACACTTTGTCCAGTCTCAGCTTGAGTCTGAAAGTAACACAACTCACAGTCTTTAATGCGGAGATCATCTTTAACTCTGCTGTAGTTTACTGTCAGTTCATTCATCACCGCTGATACAGAGAGAGAGGGAGAGAAACAATCAGAACAAATAGAGAAATGTGCTGAAAGACTGACTCATATTAAACAAAAAGAAAAGCATGAGTAAACGTGATTTATGAATGAGTATACTTTGTCCAGTCTATACATGGGTCTGAAAATAATTCAATTCAATTCAATTCAATTCAATTCAATTCAATTCAGTTCAATTCAATTCAATTCAATTCAATCCAATTCAATTCAATTCAATTCAATTCAATTCAATTCAATTAAAACAATTATTATAATTCTAATAATCATAATTTAATATATTTGATCACCCACCCGACTATAATTGTTCATGCTGGGAAATATTCAGTCAGTGGTCTGAAACAGGCAGATCTAGCCCCCCAGTAATGTGTAAGTGTTCAAAAGTGTTCTTTATATTAGGTGTTTGTATCTACATATAGCCTAAAATTGATGTCAAATTAAGGTAAAGTGTGTACTTTAACAGACACCTACAGTATGCCCTGCTAACAGTAAACAGTTCAATCTTTTATTTGTTGTGGTCATTTACTTACAGGGATGCAAACTTGTCCCATTCAGCAAAAATCACTGTTGTACCGATACTGTATGCATTACATATAAAGTATATATAAAATATATTGTATCAAATACTTATTATGGTAGTAAATATTGTTTCTGGGTTCATTATTTAGAAGTCAATTTTTAAGGGCAAATACTAAAATATTGCTCTCTTTTTTTTTGCAATGCTAATTTTATTTTACTGAAGCAGACAGACATTTAGACACTAATTTAGACACACATTGCATTTATCAGTAAAGTCGCTATAGATATTGACACAATATAAACATTCAGTTCTCAGAGCTCTTGAACCAAAAACAACAAGACTGGAAATAATGAACTATTGAACATTCTGAGAGTTGTCAGGACTACATTTTTTTTCACTCACTTGCACTGTTAGTTTCCTGGGCAGACAGTCGCATTAATGCACTGATATCTGAATATAAACGAAATACAAGCCATGAAATCACTGATAAATCTACATGCCTACTTCTGTATACTGTAGGCTTGAGTTATACTCACATAGTGTGCCTAGAACACAGAGACCTCCAACAGCAAACACCAGAGACACAGAGAAAACAATCAGCAGAACTTTAGTCCACTTTGCAGTATTTACTTCCCTCTTGCTTTCTCGCACATTGATGTAGGTTCCTGGGGTTAGAAATATGATGAGATTTTCCCCCTCGAATTATCCCAAAAGATCAGGATTTCTTTCTGATCTACCCTGAATTTACATTTGTTCATGTAAATTCGATTTTTTTTTTAACAAAAACATTTTAAAGTCACTGTGAGCTGTGCTAAAGCCCTAAAGACAAAGTTTCAGTTCAACAGATATATTTAATATACATTTGTATACATACTAGGGTGAACCTACACTAGTCTCATGGTTCAGTTCGGTTACCATTATGTCAGTTGAACTGATATGGTTCAATCCAATATCAAGTCAAGTGGAGATTTATTGCCATGTGGACATGCAGTGGAAAAAAATGACAACATATGTGGTCAGAAGACCACATAAATAAACATAGTTATAAACATGAACACAAAATTGGACATTTAAAATTGTTTTTTTTTTTTACTTTTTAAAAATATACTAACATACCAGAGCAGTAATCTAACTATACTATCTACTAACTATACATATATACTATAAATACTTAACTGTACACACCTCCTAAGACAGACTATACTGTACAAGTATACGGAAAGTATTCATAGCGCTTCACTTTTTCCACATTTTTTTATATTACAGCCTTATTCCAAAATGGAATAAATTCATGTATTCCCTCAACATTCTACACACAATCCCCCATAGTGACAATGTGGAAAAAGAGTTTTTAAAATTGTTGCAAATTTATTCGAAATGAAAAAGCTGAAAAATCACATGTACGTCAGTATTAATTTGCCCTGAAGTTCCAAATTGAGCTCAGGTACATTCTGTTTCCACTGCTCATTCTTGAGATGTTTCAGCAGCTTGATTAAAGTTCACCTGTGGTCAATTCAGTTGATTGGACATGATTTGAAAAGGCATACACCTCTATATATGAGGTCCCAAGGTTGACAGTGCATGTCAAAGCACAAATCAAGCATGAAGACGAATTGTCTGTAGACCTCCGAGGCACAAGGTTGGGGGAGGTTACACAAAAATGTCCTTCATCATCCGTAGGTGGAAGATGATGAATCACCAGGATTCTTCCTAGAGCTGGCCGGCCATCTAAGCTGAGTGATTGGGGAGAAGGGCCTTAGTCAGGGAGGTGATCAATAACCTGATGGTCACTCTGACTGAGCTCCAGCGTTCTTCTGTGGAGAGAGGAGAACCTTACAGGAGGACAACCATCTGTGCAGCAATCCATCAATTAGGCCTGTATGGTGGAGTGTCCAGACGGAAACCGAAATTTGCTAAAATCACTCTCAGATCATAAGAATCGAAATCCTCTGGTCTGATGAGACTAAAATTGAACTCTTTGGAATGAACGTCAGACGTTAAGTTTGAAGAAAACCAGGCACCGCTCATCACAAGGCTAATACCATCCCTACAGTGAAGCGTGGTGGTGGCAGCATCATGCAGTGAGGATGTTTTTCAGCAGCAGGAACTAGAAGACTAGTCAGGATAGAGGGAAAGATGAATGCAGCGATGTACAGAGACATCCTGAATGAAAACCTGCTTCAGAGTGCTCTTGACCTCAGACTGGGGCGACGGCTCATCTTCCGACAGGACAATGACCCAAAGCACATAGCCAAAATATCAATGAAGTGGCTTTACAACAACTCGGTGAATGTCCTTGACTGGCCCAGCCAGAGCCCAGACCTAAATCCTACTGAACATCTCTGGAGAGATCTGAAAATGGCTGTACACAGTCGCTTCCCATCCAACCTGATAGAACTTAAGAGGTACTGCAAAGAGGAATGGGCAAAAATTCCTGAAGACTGGTGTGCCAAGCTTGTGGCATCATATTAAAAAAGACTTGAGGCTGTAATTGCTGCTAAAGGTGCATCAACATAGTATTGAGCAAAGGCTGTGAATACTGATGTACATGTGATTCTTCAGGTGTTTTTATTTTTAATAAATTTGCAACAATTTGAAAAAATCCTTTTTCACATTGTCATTATGGGGGATTGTGTGTAGAATGTTGAGGAAATAAATTAATTTAATCCATTTTGGAATAAGGCTGTAATATAACAAATGTGGAAAAAGTGAAGCTATGAATACTTTCCGTATAATGTGCAAAAAATGGTATTGAAGGTTAAAGAAAACAAGATTTGTGGCACATCCATAACTAAACATTGTTTTGCTTATTGAGTCATAGTTAGACGGAGTTTAAGTAAAGTCTTATAGAGAGAAGAGTGTTTCTACAGGTGGTTTGTCAAGCCCACTCACCTGTGATGATTCATTGACGGTGCTTTCCATCAATAATTTTAATTTTAATTTACAAGGCCACATTTTTTTTTTGCTGTAATACAAGCAGTCAGATATATAAACCTTTAATTTTACTCGTTCAAAGGAAACACACTTCGTGAAGTTTCACAAACTAATTTCGAGAGGAACACGTGATACCATTGACCGCAGCTGGCCTATCATTTACAATCACCAGCCTGCCAATCAGATTAAACCAATCCCACTATAAGTATCCCAGCATACATCACTCCCTTATCTTTGTTTTCCGAAGAAACCCCCCATCCACCCCTTCTCCTCCTTCTATCTTTAACACGGGGAGCCCTCGAGAACTACCGAGCTCAGGGTTCTCTCCCTGGACAGCATTCCAAACTTGCTAACAGTTGTCAAACAGTTGTCAAACAGTATCTTAGTGCGAACTCTTGAATTTAATGTGGCTAGGGATGCCTGATTGGATAAAAAGTATTCCCTGAATGCTGTTTCAGACAAAAGCATACCAAATGTCTAAATGCTGAATGAAGAAAATCAGTATTTGTATTAAATGGTCAGAATGTGCAGCTTTACCTTTGTTCTGAGAGATGTTTTCTTTTGAAGCAACAGTTGAAAGGATGAATTCAGGATTTTCATAGATTGAACCCATTCTGTGACCGTGACAGATGTTGTGTTTGCTGAGATTGAAGCTCTGGTTGAGGTTGTTGTGAACGAGGAAGCCACAAAAATGTCTTATTAATATACAGAGGAAGTTTCAAAGTCAGTTCAGGTAGAAAATCTAGGAACAACTGATTGAATATGTGATTTTTTAAAAATAAGGAACTATGAACGGTTTGTGTTTTCCAAGTGAAGACCAAATATGGTGTCAAAAGCATCCCAGATGAGAGAAAAGCTACAGTACATCCTCTTAAAAGCCCAGAGGGTTTGTGATTTACCACATAAATATTAAATGTACAACCTCAAATTATCAACATTTAGTCCTGCAGCAGATCATACAGCTTCCTCAAATACTCATTTGACCAACAATCAGCAGTAGTTGCCATGCAGATTGTTTTTCCATCATTATATAAATCTCTCAAAAAAGAAAGTAAAAGATCATATCTCTTTAAAATTAGGCTGGCGATATTGCAAAAATAATTATCACAATATAATGTTTATTATTCCATATGGATAATTAATGAATATATTTTAACAATCCATTTAGGAATATTAGGATATTTTTAACGACTTTATTTTAATTTACCAACATTACTAATGCAAATGGTTTTAATAGTCTAAAACAAAAATATTTAAACTAAATGTCTGATCTCTTTATGATAAAAATAATCATAAGTGTTAAAGAGACTCTTAAACTTGATAATTAAAATGTTACAAAGTGTGTGCAATGGGAAAGGTAGATCAACATCTGTAAGGTGTGAATAATAATGATACAGTAAACCTCAAACTCTGTCAACAAAACAAATGATTATGATCAAATCTGAGATCAAATATGATCAATATTCAAATACATACTGCAACATTACAAATGCAACATTACAAATTGTGAAGTTGAATGACTACATTACCCTTATGCTAAAAACTCTTTCAGATGGGGAGCTAGTGGCTTGGATGCACAATAAAAGAAACCAAAAAGCCACTCTGGCAACATTCTTACACAACATGTGCGCGTCGCTCCCATCGCCTCCATTGGAAATGACTAACTTACACCATAAGCTTATTGGCTTTGCTTCCAAGGTGCGCTCTCAGCAGAGAAACCAACAAGCCACTCTGGCGACATCCTTACATCCTTTTCTATTTACAATCTCCTGACTGCTGCTATACGGCACTCCTGACTGCTGCTATACGGCACTCATTTTCACATATGTTGTTATGTTCTGGGGCGCCATGGTGGTGTAGTGGGTAGCACGATCGCCTTACAGCAAGAAGGTCACTGGTTCGAGTCTCTGCTGGGTCAGTTGGCATTTCTGTGTGGAGTTTTTCCCCTTTGAACACAATTTATTTTTTTTTTAGAAACATTTAAAGTATTTTGGGGCAGTAAACATGTCAGGCTAAATAATTCAAGTGAATCATTGACTTCTGCTGTCTTCTTTTTGTGTCAAAAACACAGATGTCTTTTCAATTTACACCTAAAAAAACAAAAAAACAAGTAAATAAAAAAGTCTTACTCATACCTTAAGAACGGTATAGCAGAAAATTTTGGTGGGATAAAAACCTAGACTTTTCCATACCGCGGTATACCTTGAAAACGGTTATCGTCCCATGCCTATGCAGCATCCTTAATTTATTATCTCAGGTAAGGAGAGATCTCCACCTAAATGTGCTTTATGCATTATAAAGCATTAGAATTAGTGTGAGGGAGGGTAGAGTTGATGACAGAATTTACAGTCAGTATACAGTATATCACTGTCTATATCAGTGGTTCTCAACTGGTTTGGCCACGGGACCCACCTTTTTACATGGTCATCATGCCGCGACCCAATATTTTATTGTTGCATTTAACAAAACGTATCAAATTATAGATATATTACAAAGTATTAACGATAAATACTGTAAGCGCTCAGGGTAGAGAAATGTTCAGTTACCGAACTAAACTGAACTGTTGTGGCGTCCGCATTTTAAAATAAAAGTCCGGTATAAGCAAAACATTTTTTTAATTTTTTTGACCACGGACTCCGCGACCCACTAAAAATGTTCCTGCGACCCACTTTTGGGTCGCGACCCACCAGTTGAGAAACACTGGTCTATATAGTCTCCATGAAACATGAAAACCCATTTTGTGTGTGTGTGTGTGTGTGTGTGTGTGCTTGTTTTGGTGATGTAGGACTGAATTTTGTAAAATGGCATGGGTATGACCTATTAAAACATTGAGTGGGGTTATGACATTACATTTTGTGTCCTGGAAATTCAAAATGCTTAAAAATGATGACATTCAAATGTTACCACAGGTTTCCTATGAGGGTTGGTTTAGGGCTAGGCGTGGGTCACGTTGGTACGGTATAAAATACGTTAAACCTATGTAGAGTCCCCGTAAACCACCAATACCATTTTTGTTGGTTTTGTTTGATGTGTAATTTGAGAGCATAACACATATGGCACAAATTTGTTATTACCTTTAGATTACCTTTTGTAAACTTTTGTACATAAAAAATGACAGTAAGCTCCAATTGCTCTCACACATGCAATTAATAGATGAGAGAAGCTGAAATAGATATTTGCATTAGCAAACTTTATTAAAGAAAAAAAGCATTTGGAAGGATTATAGCTTTTACAGTTTTATTTAGAAAGAAAAGCTGGCTTGTTAGATATCAGAATACAAGAGAGCCACACAGAATTAATTTAGCAGAAATGTATACTGTGATAAAGCAGTTGTGTGGTTTCATGCATGTTCTTTTCACCACTGATGTTGGATTTTATTTTATCTGACCCCACAGTCATTGAGGAACAATGTGACTTCGATCTTCCATTCTTTCTTTATGAAGTCTTGTACAAATTGTAGGGGTTTGCCACTGCATTCATTATCTACATCAACTTTGTTTATGGCATGATAAGACATGGAGATCCATGAGCTTTGCACACTACTATAGCAGCAAAATGCCATCCACACGTGAGAGGGAATGTTCACTCTATTTTGCAGAGTATCCTTCCCAGGTAAAGCTCCTACCAACACATGTGCTAAGATTTTGTTGTTTTGATCACGGCAGTTCATGTTCATCTCATCTTTTGCGTGTATAAGACATCTTGTCCAGCTACCATTTCTTAGGTTTTTTTTCTGTGGCACACTGTTGGTGAGAGTGTATGTGGATTCAGCAGTTACTTTATCAGCTGCATGATGGTATGGAAACAGGGGACCAGGCATCACATTTTGGTTGTCAGAGTAGTCTCCAATACTAGTCTGCTTAGCAATCGGCACGCTGATTTCATAAGTTGATGGTTCAAGCTGATGGACGGAACAATCAATCAATAAACAAAAATAAATGAATAGAAGAGTAGAATAAAATGAAAAACTTCACTCTGTAAAAAAATTGTATGACAAAAAGTCATTACTACTGTAAATATTTTTTGTTTCTTTGTTTCAAGAGGCAACAACATTAATATTATTATTTTTTTTACAAGAAATGTAATATGCAAAACGGCAATGTAGTATGTAAAATTACTATATTTTTCTGTATTTAAATTTGCATTCTCGATGATACATGCACAGTTTGGTGCAAAATGAAAAGGTAATTACAGTCCAAATCACAGTTTTAATATGCAACTGACGTACTAATTTTTCTGCTTTATGCATAGCAAAATTAAATAGAAACTTTAATACCTACATTTCATTGATGTTTGTAAAATACAAGCAAAAATGGTAGCCAAAAAATATCACTGTAAAAAATAAAAATAAAAAACATAAAATGTACTTTTTATGTAACATAAAACGGCTGGGTCATTTTATTGCATTTTATTAATATTATATTATTCTCCCTTTATTACTCTGGGGTCGCCACAGCGTAATGAACCGCCAACTTTGTTTTACGCAGCGGATGCCCTTCCAGCTGCAACCCATCTCTGGGAAACATCCATACACACTAATTCACACTCATACACTATGGACAATTTAGCCTACCCGATTCACCTATACCGCATGTCTTTGAACTTGTGGGGGAAACCAGAGCACCCGGAGGAAACCCACACGAATGTGGGGAGAACATGCAAACTCCACACAGAAATGCCAACTGACCCAGTCGAGGCTCGAACCAGCAACCTTCTTGCTGTGAGGCGATTGTGCTACCCACGATATTACATTTCAAGATGAATTTTAGCCATTGATGTGCTGCCAAAGCATGATTGTTCATAGCACGCATGTAACAATTTAAGTAACTGTAAACAACTGTAAGTAACATTACATTACCTGTGATTCAATCATCCAGGGAAGCTTTGGTTCTTCAAATGTTTGTTGTCTGGTGTATTTGTAGGCTGAGAAGATTGGGGTCTTATTTGTCGTATCATACAGTGTTGCAAACCTGTTTTCATTCTTATAATGTTGACAGATAATTTTAAAACGTTCGTTCTGTGTGGTCAAACCCTTCAGAATGCCTGGAATAACCGGAGGGGTTCTGCGTAAAAAGAAATCTGAGCATTTGCTGAAACTATCCACAACTTTAGACGAAGTGCATGAAAAATCAAGCAGCAGGAGCACAGAGACGCTCATGATGAACAGACGCATCTTGATACGCAGAACTGAATCTTCACCCGCAGGAAGAAAACGTAAAGTAAAACTGTTGTAGAGAAAAGTGTCTTTTTATGCACTCAAGACACAAAACAAGACACGTCCCCTCTTGGAAGAGTTAATTCTGTGAACTCAAGTTGTGAACGCTTGCTTGGAAACTATGATATCACACCTCATTTAAGTGTTGTTTTTCTTTCACAGCGTTTGACCTGTGAAATGACAGCATTTTCAACATCAAGACTTTAGTTTCAAATCTCAATGCATGTAAGGACATTTAAAATGTTTGCATTTATTTGTTGACATTTTATTCCTGCGTCTAAAGATGCGTCTGTCCATCATGAGTGTCTCTGTGCTCCTGCTGCTTGGTTTCTCATGCACCTCGTCTAAAGTTCTAGCAAATGGACAGATTTATTTTGAACCCCTCCAGTTATTGCTGCCATTCTGAAGGGTTTGACTGCACAGGGAGATCATTATAAAACGATCTGTTAACATTATAACAAATGAAACAGGTTTACAACACTGTACGATTAAAAAAATGAATGCAAACATTTAAAATGTCCTTACATGCATTGATGCATAGATATTTGAAACTAAAGTCTCGATGTTGAAAATGTTGTCATTTCACAGGTCAAACTCTGTGAAAGAAAAACAACACTTAAATGAGGTGGGATATCATAGTTTCCAAGCAAGCGTTCGCAACTCGAGTTTACAGAATTTATTTAAGTGTTGTTTTCTTTCACAGCATTTGACCTGTGAAATGTTTTCAACATCAAGTCTTTAGTTTAAAATATCTATATGCATGTAAGGACATTTTTTATATTTTATTTACATATATTTGTTCAAGGGTGCCACGGTGGCGTAGTGAGTAGCACGTTCGCCTCACTGCAAGAAGGTCGCTGGTTCGAGCCCTGGCTGGGTCAGTTGGCATTTTTGTGTGGACTTTGCATGTTCTCCCCGTGGTTGCGTGGGTTTCCTCCGGGTGCTCCGGTTTCCCCCACAAGTCCAAAGACATGCGGTACAGGTGAATTGGGTAAGCTAAATTGTCCGTAGTGTATGTGTGTGAATGAGTGTGTGGATGTTTCCCAGAGATGGGTTGCGACTGGAAGGGCATCCGTTGCGTAAAATAAAATGCTGGATAAGTTGGCGGTTCATTCCACTGTGGTGACTCCAGATTAATAAAGGGACTAAGCCGGAAAGAAAATGAATTAATGAATATTTGTTCAATTACATTAATAAAGCACAGTTACAGCATAAAAAAATTGACTTTAATGACACTGAGCAAATTACTGTAAGTCACCTGCATTTTTATAGACTGAAGGTAAATAAACTCCAAACTTTCATTACTTTGGGGGTGATCTACCTCTTTAGTGAAGGCAAAAAGTTCGTTAAAACTGGTGACCAATGTACTATATAATATATAATTTCCTTTTATGCATGTACATTTTAAACTAAAGTATTAATGCTGAATAGTTTGTTATTTCAAAGGTGTGAAAGAAACTTAACATTCAAATATCTATCATTCAGTTTCCAGGTAAGCTGGCATGGTACTTGGTGATGCAAGTCAATGCCTATTGACATTTTGAGAGTCTATACAGTATACTGTTTATATTTATTAAATAATTTTTTTCCAGTGCATTCATTCATTCATTAATTCATTCATTAATTCATTTTCTATTTGGCTTAGTCCCTTATTTATCTGGAGTCACCACAGCAGAATGAACCACCAACTATTCTAAATTTCACTTTTGGGTGAACTTTTTAATCCGCTTAATCAGTTGTGCATATGAGTCAGTTCAAATGCAAACTTTATTAAAGCATGAAAAGCATTTCACACATGTACGAAGCATTTTCTAGAATGTGATCTTGTGAACTGAGTTCAACATCACACTCAATTCAAGTGTTAAGTTTTTTTTCACACCTTTGACGTGTGAAAATATTAGCAGATTGCTGAAGAGATCTTGTACAGTATCTTGTGCTCTTTGAAGCACTTTTTTTCAGGGTTTGGCACATTGCTTTGCCAGTTTTAATCACTACTTTTTTGGAACATAATTTTTTTTTATTTCTTGTTTACTATGAAAGTACTTGCCAAATAAAACGTGTAATTATGACATTTGCATACAGTACATCAAAGAATTTAAAGGATTTATTTTTTTTGTTCAAATTACATATGCTATAGTAAATTTGGACATTCTTAAATGAACGGGATTGGCAAATAATCCTTCCCTTCCCATCCGCTGGATTGACATCAGCATGTTACTACTAATAAACAGTAGTTACTAATCAGGCCATAAGCTCTGAGATGAGTGGATATACTAATTCATGAATTACTTTAAAATACGTTGTATTTTAACTTTTGTCTTTTTGACTCAGTGGAGGCAAGTGTAGCTTTATTCTAAAATATTTTATGCAATATTTCAGTTTTATGCACAAATCTTCGGATGGAAACTTAGCTGCTGTACTGTAGATTCAGCCTGTAAATAAACAAAGAATTTGTTTTTGTATGTGCAGGAATGCAGTTTGAACAAGAGTTTTTATTGTTTTAATAACAGAGGCTTCCAGAACCGATTGATGTGCTGTGTGTGATGATAATGCATTCAAGAGTTCACACTTAGCTGATGATTGATTATAAAGCTTGTTTGGCATGCTGTCCTGGGAGAGAGCCCTGAGCTCATAAGATCCTCGAGCCCAGGGCGCCCTCCCGTCCGCAAGGCGAGAGGAGAGTTTGAGCTCAGGTAGATCTGGAGAACTCCCCTGCGAGTAGCTAATGAACAGATAGTGATTGCTATGAAAGGATAACTACTAACTAAGAGCATGTCTATGGTGCTGATTTGTATTAGTCCATTAACCTAAGTTGCATGTTTTTGGATGGTGGGAGGAAACCGGAGAACCCGGGGGAAACCCACGTGAGCACGGGGAGAACGTGCAAACTCCACACAGAAACATCAGCTGGCTTGGTAAGGACTAGAACCAGTGATGTTCTTGCTGTGAGGCAACAGTGCTAACCACTGGGCCACCGTGCCACCCATCTAGGAAGGAGGAGGAGTAGGGGTGGAAGGGGGGATTCTTCAAAACGAAGATGGCTGTGATATGGAGCTTAGGGTATATATAGTGGCTTAGGACTCATCTGATTGGTAATCATAAATTGGATAATGCGGGACCAGCTGCGAGCAATCATCTGCACGTGATCCTCTCGAAATTAGTTTATAAATAAACTTCACTTGGCACAATTCTTTTCTTTTTTCTTGCAATTCTAAGTTGAAATCTTGGGCCCTCTCTTAATTTTGAGTTTACAGTACAGAGCTGATGTGACTTTAAAGCATACTCAAGCAAGTTCTATATAAACAATTTTAGACAGTGAAATGACTCAGATATGTTCATATTTGGGGCGCCACGGTGGCGCGTGAGTAGCACGTTCGCCTCACAGGAAGAAGGTCGCTGGTTCGATCCCCGGTTGGGGCAGGTCCCGGTTGGGCCAGTTTGCATTTCTGTGTGGAGTTTGCATGTTCTCCCCGTGGTTGCGTGGGTTTCCTCCGGGTGCTCCGGTTTCCCCCACAGTCCAAAGACATGCGGTACAGGTGAATTGGGTAAGCTAAATTGTCCATAGTGTATGTGTGCGAATGAGAATGTATGGATGTGTTTCCCAGAGATGGGTTGTGGCTGGAAGGGCATCCGCTGCGTAAAACAAATGCCGGATAAGTTGGCGGTTCATTCCGCTGTGGCGACCCCGGATTAATAAAGGGACTAAGCCGAAAAGAAAATGAATGAATGAATGAATGAATGTTCATATTTGATTAAGCTTTGTTGAAAAGTAGTTCATCTCATTTTTTGCATGTATTAGACGTCTTGTCCAGCTACCATTTCTTTTCTCTGTTTTTTTTCTGTGGCACACTGTTGGTGAGAGTGTATGTGGATTCAGCAGTTACTTTATCAGCTGCATGATGGTATGGAAACAGGGGACCAGGCATCTCATTTTGGTTGTCAGAGTAGTCTCCAATACTAGCCTGCTCAGCAAATGGCACGCTGATTTCATAAGTTGATGGTTCAAGCTGATGGACGGAACAATCAATCAATAAACAAAAATAAATGAATAGAAGAGAATAAATTGAAAAACTTCACTCTGTAAAACAAAATGTATGACAAAAAGTCATTACTACTGTACATATTTTTTGTTTCTTTGTTTCAAGAGGCAACAACATTAATATTATTATTTTTTTTACATGAAATGTAATATGCAAAACGTGCAATTCTAAGTTGAAATCTTGGGCTTTTGGTTTTCCTCCTCTTAATTTTGAGTTTACAGTACAGAGCTGTTGTGACTTTAAAGCATACTCAAGCAAGTTCTATATAAACGATTTTGTTTATGTGACTTTCACATCAATAATCTTACAGTATCACACCCCGATACTCGTTTTTCTTTAGACAGTGAAATGACTCAGATATTTGATCAAGCTTTATTGAAAAGTAGTTTTTGAAGAGTATACATAAGTCCATAAAATGGGCCTTTTTTCTGCATTAATAAATCAAACATGCTAAAACTGACATGCCAAAGTGTGCAGTAAAAGTAAAAGGGCGGCAGATTGCTAAATGAGGGATTTGGAAGAGCTGAATAAAAGCATCTCTGCAATCTTAAAAACAGACTAAATAATGATCTAGTGCAGGGGTGTTCAATCTCGGTCCTGGAGGGCCAGTGTCCTGGAGAGTTTAGCTCCAACCCTAATCAAACACACCTGCCCACAAGTTTCTAATATATCTCGTAAGAGCTTGATCAGTTCAGGTGTGTTTGATTAGGGTTGGAGCTAAACTCTCCAGGACACCGGCCCTCCAGGACCGAGTTTGGACACCCCTGATCTAGTGCATCCTCCTGTTACTTTCAGTGAGCTACAGTACATGCTTTTCTGCACAGTCGTTATTGAACAGCCGTACATTTCTCTTCCATTTTTGACCCATAAATTCCTGCAATTCCTGCAGACTCTTACTACTGATGCTTTTATTGTCATGTTCATCAACATTTCGGGCCCAATAAGCTTGTGAGACCCAAGAATTCCCTTCACTGTTGAAGCAGCAAAATGCCATCCACATGAAAGAGGGAATGTTCACCTTAGCATTCATTTTAGCTTCACCAGGTATTGCTCCTGTCAGGCCGTAAGCTAAAACTTGACCATTTCTGTCCTTGCAGTACATGTCCATGAAATCCTTTATCTCAATTTCCATGCCATTCCAACTTTTCTTATTAAAGCTTTCCTTCTGTGGCACAATGTTGGTCAGTGTGAATGTAGATTCTGCAGTGAGTTTATCAGGGGCGTAACTGCTGGCAAACAAGTGACCGCGACTCAATCTTTCACGGTTATTGAAGAAGTCTTCACTGATAGCCTGATTTGCATATGGCACAGTCATGTCTTCAACAACAGGATCAAGCTGCAGAACAAATATATCAAAGTGTAAATGCATAATCGAAACAGAAATCACTTGTTAAAATTACCAATAATCAAATCAATTAGCTTGATGACATAAATTACATAAAACGTCAAAAATGCTATTTGATTTTGTGTCAGAACTGTCAAAATGTCCAATCGATAGCCACACACTGATGCTATTTGGTAATAAAATATGCACACAAAAATAGTATAATATAAGAAAAGTTTTAGTTATCTGAAAGCTTCAGTTCTAAATTTCAAGTTTGCGTTGGCTTTTGTATCCCCACAATTCATGTAATATACCTTGAAAAAAGTGAAAGATTTGTGTGTGTGTGTGTGTGTGTGTGTGTGTGTGTGTGTGTGTGTGTGT
>CAIGQQ010002490.1:3430206-3459695 GCA_903798035.1 Danio albolineatus
GTGTGTGTGTGTGTGTGTGTGTGTGTGTGTGTGTGTGTGTGTGTGTGCTTGTGTGTGTGTGTGCGTGTGTGTGTGTGTTTTATTGCAAAGTAAGATACCAATAGTCAATTGAAATCAAACAATTTAGCATTTTTTTGTGTTTTTTATGTCATTTTGACAGCAAGTTGGGTAGTTCTCATTAATGGAAATCTTTCTATGAAGTTTCCAGACCTGTATAGTTTTAAGTTCTACAGCAGAATGCAAAATCTAAATGTTTTATAAACTGTATCTTGACTGGAGAGTTTTATCTTTAACTGGTTCTGGCCTGGCCTGAATAAGTCAGACTGATGACTGATAAAACATCATATTAAACCACAATCTGTTTCTAGAAAGCAATTCCATTGGAAATAATTTAATTCCATGGAAATAAATTTCACCAAAATAGAGAAACTCTTTTCCTTTATAAATGCAAAAATGTCAAATAAAATAAAATCGGCGTTTTTTGTTCTATAGTGAGCCGACTCTTATCCTCTTGATTGGTATTGTTTCCTTTGGGTTGTGCAGTTTAATTCACAGAATTTCTACAAACTATGTAAAGATTTACAAAACTTTTTTGTCACATCCATAACGAGTGCTTTTTTCCCCCTCTTATTTAAAATATAAATTATGTTTACAGATTGATATTTTTCTAATCCTATAACTCTGGTTAGTTCTTTTGGAAAATATAAGAAGTTGTTTCAATATAATGGTAATGTATACTTTTCAGTGTGAATTGATGTTTTGAGTTTTTATTGCAAATGTCACATCCATAACGCTGAAATTACTCTATTATATTTTGGCTTCTGGCCAACATACTAATCCAGGGGTCACCAACTTTTTGGAAACCGAGAGCTACTTTTTGGGTAGCGATTAATGTGAAGGGCTACCAATTTGCTACACACTTCTCAAATAATAAACTTCCCAATTTACTTTTAATTATGTGTTGTTATTAATTACGTTGTTATTAGTTGTTAATAATTAATGATATTTATCTATGTGAAGACACTGATCATGTTAATGATTCTCACAATAGCAGTCAACAATGACTTTTACGTAGTGAACAGATAAATATCAATATGCAACACTTTATTCTATAAATCTCTGCAAGTATTTACATTTTCACTTCGACAATATTTTCACTAGCCACTAACAATTATTAACAAATCATGCCCTAGCTCTACAATGTTCCATGTTTGGTCAGATTGTCAATTGCGTAACATAAATCAACTTTCAGATTTTACTGAAATTATCACCAAATCTACAGCATTAACACAGCCGACATTCTTATAACCATTGTAGTTGCCCCGAGTTGGACATTGGCACAGTTTTGCCTTCCCATCTGAAATGCCTTGTTTTTTTTTAAAATGAAATGTATCGCTCTAAATGAGGCTTCTGTTGCTTTTGGAGGGTTAATCATGATTAATCACAATTAAAAGACTAAAACTTGTAATTTTGGCTGCCAGTGGTGCTCCGACAAGGATGTAAGAAGCACCAAGGGTACGTCAAAGGCACGCACAGGTACACACCAAAGACTACAGAATTCTTACAGGGACTTTGGTCACACCATCTCTAAATATTTATTCAAACAACTTTAAGGAATACGGACACCATCTGCAATGTTAGGTGTTTGTTTTTGTTGCTAGGAAACGCACACACACACACACCTACACAACGTGCGCAGTACAAGCGCACCAAGTGAACGCCTCCTTTCAGATTCATCAACACGCACGATCTTGTTCGTCAAGTTTGCTTAAACTAAGCGTATGTATGGCTATATTTTACAAGCAATGATTCTGACACAGCAACGTGAAGCAGATGCTGTACAAAAGTTGCATTTAAGGGGGGAACATGTGAAACTTAATGACACATTTAAGGTCGCAGGGAATAAACTTTAAAGAAAGAGGAATGGGCTGTCTTTGACAGCTTGCGACATCATCTGGCACTTTCACTGAGTACATTTACATTGACACCAATACTCTGACTTTATTATGATTAAAATAATACTCTGATTAAGAGTCGACCACGGAAACAGTGATTTTTGATTACAGTTTTTGATTTAAATGACCACCCGAGTCACGAAATGCGGAGGGTTTTTCTTTCAATTCGGTTTGCGGTATCAACTTCCATTAAAACAGCACTCTTCCACCAGTCCTTACTTCCTGTTCTCATCCAGTAATATGAGGCATGAACAATATGTTGCAGAATGAGAGTGAAACTGCCAAACTGCAGTTAACCCGATTCATTCATAAATTTTCTTTTCGGCTTAGTCCCTTTATTTATCCGGGGTCGCCACAGCGGAATGAACCGCCAACTTATCCAGCATTTGTTTTACGCAGCAGATGCCTTCCAGCCGCAACCCATCCCTGGGAAACATCCATACACACTCATTCATACACATACACTATGGACAATTAAGCTTACTCAATTCACCTGTACCGCATGTGTTTGGACTGTGGGGGAAACCGGAGCACCCGGAGGAAACCCACGCAACCACAGGGAGAACATGCAAACTCCACACAGAAATGCCAACTGACCCAGCCGAGGCTTGAACCAGCGATCTTCTTGCTGTGAAGCGAACGTGCCACTTCGCCACCATGGCACCCGTCAGTTAAACCCGTTATTACATGAAACTGCAGAGGAAACGCTGGAAATGGTGCTATTGTGAGCTATTTTTAGAACAGACCTGCGGGCACCTCATGTGATCCTTGCGGGCGCTGTGTTGGTGACCCCTGTAGTAATCCATAAAAATTAGGGCTGTAACGATACGCGATATGAAACCGAAATCGCGACACTAAGATCCACGATCCTGTGTCGCGATGTGATAAGAAAGAATCGCGACACACCCGTGACTAACTTTTCAATCTCCTGCAAAAGTTGAGCAAGTTGAAGAAGAACGTGAGGAAACATGGCAACTAACCCAGAGATTGCAGACCCTCCCTCTTCATATAAGTCAGCAGTATAGCAACATTTCAGCTACCCAGTGGAGGTAAAGGATGGCAATTGCTCGACAAGACCCACACAATATGCCGTAAGTGCTTTAAGTGACAGGCAACACAACCAACATACAGATGATACGTAAAGTACAGAATACGTAAAGAGGCTGTGATAGATTATAAGATCAGCATATTAAAAGTTCCCGTGACAACAGACAACGAAACATTGCCAATGCTGTCGAAGCGGCCGTTTTTTTTTTTTTACCGCATATAAGATGCTTTGCTCACACTGTTAATCTGGCTGCACAGAGAGGGATGGGCGTTCACCAGATGTCCCGACTTTAATATGGGCTTCTCTGAAACTATGAATATTTAACTTTAATTTTATTTAGGCTATTTTATTTAGGCCTACCAAACCAACACAATCTCACGGCAACTTGTGTTTTGGCGCTGAAGCATATAGCGGGCTTGTTTTGAAGCGCATCACCGCAAAGGTTATTTATTATTCTTTTTTATCTAGTAGTTAAATGACCAACCAAAATTACATAACAATTAAGATAAAAATTATACCTAACGAAATTCGTTTCAAAAAGATATTTTTTTCCAAGAAAAATGTATGAATTATATTTTTGTTTGTGCCTGTCCTACTGTGCGGTGAAAATTTGTTCCGCTCCGGGGAAAATAAGAATTTAATAGTTCACAGGAGAAAGGGCACGGTCCGTGCGGGCTTTCTCCATCTTCTCAATTGTGTTGGGCACAGCTAGGTTCAGTTTGGAGGCATTTTGACATTTTGACAGTGTCCATTCCGTGTCAATGAAATGGAAAGTTAGCGACATGTAAAGTGTCATTTCTGTACTCGACCACATCTGTTGTAAGTAAAAAATACTCGACTGTGGTGGAATTGGGCTGTTGCAGCTCACCACGGATACGTTTGTAGGCTCGTAGAATAGCTGTTTTGGAGAAATATGTACGTCCGGACAATTCATTATAGCTTTCGGGTGTGGTTACGAGGTCTCCGAAAGAAAAAAAAAAGTATTGAAAGACACTATTTTTTTCGCAGAGATTCTTGGTTACTGCATCAGTGCATTTGTTCCACCTCACATTGTCCCTCCTATATTTTGTGCATCGCTTAAATGCATCACTAATTGATGGCTGCACCTGTTCGTCTGACTTCTGCGCTCGATTTAGTTTTTTTTACTGCATTGCCCATTTTGGCAGCCTCATTCTTGTGCGCTTTGTATAAAATGTAAGAGAACTTGATTGAAAAAGAATTTTCAACATGCTCGAATCATCTCCACAACGGAGTTTAGTTCTGTTTGTTTTTCAACAGTATTTTGTTACAAAAAAAACAGAAGTGTTATAGCTTTGTCTATTTATTTATTTTATATTTGGCTATTTATAGTTAATAATTTGCATGGTTAATCTTGTTCTTTGGTGTTCAGTTTATAAAGATTTTTCAAATGTTATTTAATGAAAAATATTGTTTAAAAAAAAAAAGTTTCCCACCCCTCACGAAAAAAAATCGTGATACGAATCGAATCGTGGGTCAAAAATCGTGATACGAACCGAATCGTGGGTTTGGTGTATCGTTACAGCCCTAATAAAAATGCTTTCCTCAGCGAAAAATGTTCACCCATGAAGGATTTTACAGTATATATGTTCATTGCTTAGATTTTTGTCTTGTTTCTAGTCCAAATGTCTAAACATTCTTAAATCAAGAAGCATTTTCTAGACAAGCAAAAATATAGTGGTGTTTTAAAAACGAATAAGCCAAAATGAAGTGAGTTTTTCCTTAAAACAAGCAAAATGATCTGCTAACAAGGAAAAACAAAATAATCTTATGTCAAAACAAAAAAAAGATTATTTTGTTTATTGCATTGGCAAATTAAAATAAGGCAATATTTTTGCTTGTCTAGAAAATGCTATTTGGACAAGAAACTAGACAAAAAATAAGTAAGAAAAGCAGTTTTTGCAGTGCGCACACACACACACACACACACACATGCAAAAAGCATAGAAATAGTTGGATTGTTGTCTATTGTTGTGATTCTTTTTTTATCAGCTGTTTGGACATTGTAACAGCACATCTAATCTTATGATAGTTTTGAGTAATGATCTGGCTAAATATGAAAATCCTAATAAGCAAAACATTTAAAACAACATGAATTGAACCGTTCAAGTCAACAAGTTGATAGACATTTGAAATTTGCATTGAATATCAGATAGATACATTTTGACTGGAAACTAAACGTTTTTTGACCTTGATAACTACAAAACAAGTTATTACATTTAGGTCAAAGACAGTAAATATATGCCTTACAAAAACAACACGAAAGTCTTTAGAATCACAGAAAAACTAATCAATAACAATGAATGTCATTACCTGAGGCTCCACCATCCAGGAAATTCTTGGTCTTATGAATTTTTCAGTTTTCCCTGTGTATTTAAAAGCTGAAAAAACAGGAATCTTATTTGCCGTGTCGTAGAATGTAGCATATCTGTAACCATTACGATATTTTTGACAGATTTCTTTGTAGCGATCCTGCAGAGAGTGTGAATTCAGCATGCCAGGAATCACCGGAGGCTGCTCTTTAAAGAAAAACTCTCGACATTTAGCGAAAGCTTTTACAATATCAGACTCTGCGAATGGAAAGCTCAGCGACAGCAGCACAGTCAGGAGGACGCACGAGACAAACAGACGCATCTTCACCATGAACTGAATCAAAAATAAAACCTAAGAGTGGAAGATTAGCTACTCTATCTATTATTTTTAAACCACCTCTGATTCTGCAGAAAGTCTCGCAAGTCAAACAGCCTCTGTTCTTGCATGCTTAAATAGTTTAGCAGAAAAAAACAACAACGCTCTTTCACACTGTCAACAACACACCCAGCGCTGTGAACTTACAGACTTTAAAATAGAGCTTGAGTTTTCTCTTTCACACATCTACTCATATGCTGCTATTAAAATTCATGTAGAGTCAGAACTACTTAGAATTCTCTCATGTCTGAAGTTTCAGTCTGAGTCATCTTTAGTGGTGATCTGTAAAACAGGGCTCCAATAGAGTCAGCATAAAACAGATGTTAATAATTGCTTACATTTATATAGCACTTTTCTGGGCACTCAAAGCACTTTACACAATGGGGGGGATCTCCTCATCCACCACCAGTGTGCAGCATCCACCTGGATGACGCGACGGCAGCCATTTTGCGCCAGACCGCACACCAGCTGATTGGTGGAGAGGAGACAGAGTGATGAAGCCATTTATGATACGGGATGGTTAGGAGGCCATGATGGACAGAGGCCAATGGGCAGATCTGGCCAGGATGCCAGGGTTAAACCCCTACTCATCCTGGGATTTTTAACAACCACAGAGAGCCGGGACCTCGGTTTAACGTCTCATCCGACAGACGGCGCTCACTGACAGTATAGAGTCCCCTTTACTATACTGGGGCGTTAGGACCCACACAGACCACAGGTTGAGCGCCCCCTGTTGGCCTCACTAACACCACTTCCGGCACCAACCTAGCTTTCCCATGTGGTCTCCCTACCAGGTACTGACCAGGCGCAGCCCTGCTTAGCTTCAGCGGGCGACCATGTGAGAGTTGCAGAGAGCTAGCTGCCTTACAATCAGATGTTGTAAGGAACGCATTTTATTCAAGCTTTACCCTTATTGTAAAGCCATAAAAAGATGTTACATCCAAAAAATAAAAACATACATCAGGGCTCAACAATAAGGACTGCCTGATGGCCTGGGTCCAGTGTGAGAGATGCTCGGGACAGTAGACAGGATTGTTACTGCCTGATCGGGTCAGTGCTGCCTTGTCACTAAAGTTTGATTTAAAATTAATGCGACTGTTTGTCAATTGTGTGCAAATACAGTCTTTTAATTTAGAAACAGTTTGTGCTTTTAAGCCTTTAAATGCTACCCTCTCTGTGATGTCGTAAATGCCGTATATCTTTTTGGTTCCTCTTATCTGATTGGATGTTGTGAGCATGCTGTTTTTTTTATGTAACCTGGTAACGACCAGTACAGCAAAGAGACTACAACATAGCGGCAACATCAAATTATGAGGATTCGAGAAAACATCTGTTTCTAACGTCTTGGAAGCAGACATTTACGTGGGTTCAACACAATAAAAAAAATTGTGTGTTTTGCACAGTTTGAGGGCGTCACGGTGGCGCAGTGGGTAGCAAAATCGCCTCAGAGCAAGAGGGTTGCTGGTTCGAACCTCGGCTGGGTCAGTTGGCATTTCTGTGTGGAGTTTGCATGTTCTCCCTGTGGTTGCGTGGGTTTCTTCCGTGTGCTCCGGTAAAGGTGAATTGGGTAAGTTGAGTTGGCCCTAGTGTTTGTGTGTGAATGAGTGTGTATGGATGTTTCCCAGTGATGGGTTGCAGTTGGAAGGGCATCCACTGCGTATAACACTGGATAAGTTGGCGGTTCATTCCGCTGTAACGACCAATGAATAATAAAGGGACTAAGCCAACAAGAAAATAGAAGAATGCACAGCTCATTGAACTGCAATAAAACACCTGCACATTTTCCATACTGCTCTTTTTGTTTGTATAAAGCTTTGAATTTTGCTCATTATTCATGTATTTGTATTTTTAAAGTATTTGAATTATAGATTCACAGACATTATTTTTGACATATTGTTTAAAATATGTTGCAAATATGTGGCTGGTGGGGCCACTGAAAATTTTGGCATGGCAAAGTAAAAATCTCAACCACTGGCCAGATCGGGCCAGTAGAAAAAATCCTTAGTGTTGAACCCTGTACATTAATTAATATATATTAAGTAGGGCATCACGGTGGCGCAGTGAGTAACACAATCACCTCACAACAAGAAGGTCACTGGTTCAAGCCTCGGCTGGGTCAGTTGGCATTTCTGTGTGGAGTTTGCATGTTCTCCCCGTGTTGGTGTGGGTTTCCTCCGGGTGCTCCGGTTTCCCTCACAAGTCCAAAGACATGCGGTATAGGGGAATTAAACGAGCTAAAATTGTCTGTAGTGGATGGGTGTGTATGGATGTTTCCCAGTAATGGGTTGCAGCTGGAAGGGCATCCGCTGTGTAAAACATATGCTGGATAAGTTGGCGGTTTATTCTGCTGTGATGATTAATAAAGGGACTAAGCCGAAAAGAAAATGAATGAATGACATATTTAAAGTCTGTTCAAGTCCACCATTCCAAGTCTATACAGAATTGAGCATTTTAACCAACAGTAGAGCTACACATAGGCCTCATATTATGAGTGTTGTTTTACCATATGTTTGAGAATAACAATAATAATAGCCCACTCATATTAACCTTTATTTTACATCTACAGAATCGGGAGAAAATCCTGATCTTGATTTTAAAGGGCACCTATTTAAAAAAATCTACTTTTTAAGCTGTTAGGACAGTCATATGTGTAGTTATAGTGTATAGACGGTCATTTTGGGGTGATATAAACACACCCAGTCCTTTTTTTTTTTCAATTTAACAGCATAAAAACGGTGGACCAATTGGAGCGGTTTTGAGACCGACCGCAACTCTACGTAGGAGTGCGGTCCCCACGCCCACCGAATTGATTGACAGCTGCGTATTAACATGTCTCCGTGGTAACGTGTATAATCATATCAATAAGACAGGACGTGCACAAAGCAACCGGGAATAAAAGATCTGTTCAGTTCGCGAAGGTCATCAATCACCATCAGATGTGATCAAGAGTGAGTTTCACAAGTTTAACACGTGTTTAAAACAGTGCATGTTAATGAACTACAGCGATTCACTTCAGCTTTACTTCATCACCACAGCCACGTGTCAGCAAAAAAGACGCTTCAATCTCGGTTTGTTGACATTAAATCAGGTTTATTTTGTACATTAACATAACAGATATCCATACAGCAGTGGAGATTAACCTGCATTTGCCTCACATTTGCTTGCAAAAGCAGTGCAAAGCTCAACGCACACGCTGTGTGTGTGCGTGCGTGCGTGCATGAACTTTGTAACTACATTGTGTGTTACCAATGACTGTTTGATGTGTTTGTTGAGGAGTTGCAATACTCCTCAACAAACACATCAAACAGTCATTGGTAAAGTTCTTACTGTAGTATTTCTCAAACGTAGTGAGATCTGCTTCCTTTACATCTGTTCCTGTTGCGTCTGTCTGTCTGATGCAGCCGAGGGCGGAGATTGAGGCACGCTAACGGGCACGTGGGAACGGTGGGCGGGGAGGACTATCCTTAAAGGCCCAGTACCAAAAACAGCAAAAAGCTGTTTAGAGCTATAATACACAAACAGCTATAATTAATAATCTGATGGGTATTTTGAGCTGAAACTTTACAGACAAATTCTGCTGACACAAAAGACTTATATTAAATATAAAAAAGGGGTCAAATATGTGCCCTTTAAGCAAAAAAAAAAAAAAGTGATTCTCATTTTAGCCAGAATCGTGCAGCTCTATTCTCAGTGTATAACCTTGAGGACCACCACAAATTCTGCTCAGTATATGTGTAGTGAATGCATTACTTTTCTTCGAGAGCAGATATTTTCGAACAGTTTATAATTTCTGTTATATTGTCTGGTCAAAAACTGCTCTAATTTATCCAGAGATTTTGTTGGGATGTCTGTAGTGTTTTTCTCAGGTTTGTTTTCAGCCCAGTGAGCCTGAGATGTCCATTTTTGTCCCGTGCTGTTATAGCAGCAGAACGCTGTCCACATGTATTTGGGAATGTTCACTCTTTTCCGCAAGAATCTGTTTGTGCTTGGCACAGCTCCCGTCAGCACATAGGCTAGAGTCATATTATTTTCATCGCGGCAGTCAGACTCCATGATACTTCTGACTTTTTGCTCCATACGGACCCAGCTACCATTATTGAAGCTTTTCACTTGCGGCACAGTGTTGGTCAGGGTGAATGTAGATTCAGCAGTTACTCTATCTGCTGCATGACCATTAGGAAATAAGTGGCCACGAGATATGTCTTCCTCTTTATAGTAGTCTGCCATTTCAGCCTGATTGACACATGGTACACGCATTTCACTGTTATCTGAAGATTCAAGCTGCATGAGACATAAGAAAGAAAGAGAGAGTGATTATAGAGAACTTAATGAAACGAAATTGTTTATACGCTATAAAAATGAACTAGTTGATCAGATAAAAATGTTATTGTATAAAAATTATATTTACTTATTTATTTAATTACTTTTAAGGGTGAGTTTTTGTGGTTTAATATTTTATCAAACGTTATGGACAAAAATGTACGGAAGTCCTAAGAGGCCATGCAATAAAATATTTTTTTATCTTGTTATGTAGTATCATGACCTAATGATCTCGTGATCTCGACATAACAAAAAGTTATGTCGTGATCACGACTTATTTTTTGTTTTTATTTATTTATGTATTTATTATTATTATTATTATTAATAATAATATTATTATTATTAATAATAATAATAATAATAATAATAATAATATCTGGCCAATGTCTGGCCAGGGAGAGAATAGCTTAGCTGTAGACGCGCATTCGTGTAACATGTTAAAGGCTTTCAGAACAGCCATAATATTATGAGTGCAAATGCCTGTGATTAATGTACATTCACAATTATATTCATGTATATGATTATACAGTATACCATTATTTACAATAATATTCCCTCAACTGTTACCATTTTAAAGCAACTCTATATGGCACAATTTTAAAGTAATTGTAAATAACTTGCGAAAAGGATTAAAGCAAAAGCAGGATCTGTCACGGTTGCAGTTTTGTGCTCTCTCCGGAATGTCTGTTTTCACGTGGGGTTGTCTTGTTTTGATTGTTCACGTGTATTTGTTTTGGTGCTTCCGGGCAGGTCACGTGTTATGACGTTACTCAGCTGTTCTGATTAGACGACCAGCTGAGTTTCATTACCATGTCTATATATGGACAACGCTTCTATGTTTCCTTGTCAGTTCGTTGTCTGTATTTACTCACCTCTGTCTGTGCTCAGGACTGCGAGGAGTGGCCGCTGGACCCCGTCCGCCTTTCTGTTCTGATCTTCCTCAACCCTGTCTCCTCGTACTTGTCTTTTGCTCTAACCCTGTGTGGTTATATTTGACGTTGTCAAAATAAAACTTTTTACTTGCATTTTGGATCCATCTCTGTATCTTTATTTACACGTGACAGGATCTTCATCATTCTTCATCATTTAACTCATACATGCAGCAACTTATTTTGCGCCATATAGAGTTGCTTTAAAATGGTAACAGTTGAGGGAATATTATTGTAAATAATGAAATATAATCATATTCATGAATGTAATCATGAATGTACATTAATCACGGGCGTTTGCACTCATAATATTATGGCTGTTCTGAATGCCTTTAACATGTTACACGAATGCGCGTCTGCAGGCTATTCTCTCCCTGGCCAGACATTGGCCAGATATTATTATTATTAATAATAATAATGATAATAATAATAATAATAATCATAATAATAATCATAATAATCATAATAATAATAAATACATAAATAAAAATAATAATAAGTCATGATCACGACATAACTTTTGTTATGTTGAGATCACAAGAAAATTAAGTCGTTATCATGAGAAAACAACTTTTTGTTATGTCGAGATCACGAGAAAACGAGTTGTTATGTCGAGATCACGTGATAATTAAGTCGTGATTATGACATAAGAGAGCAAAAATATTTTAATGCATGGCCTCTTAGGACTTCTGTAAAAATGAGTTGGATGTAATGGGATAAACATAACCTGTGGCTCGATCATCCATTGTAAATGTGGTCTCCCTCTGCAACATCCGGTATATTTGTAGGCTGAAAAAACAGGAATTCTGCCCTCGTGTCCATTTACGGTTTTTATACTGTAGAAAGTTGCAAATCTGTGGAGGTTCTGATATTTTTGGCAGATGATCTTGTGATTGTCATTCAGTGAGACTGATCTGTCGAGAAGGCCGGAAATCACTGGAGGTTCTCCACCTAGAAAAAACTGATTGCATTTACTGAACGAATCTACAACTTCGGTTGTGATGAATGAAAAACCGAACACCAGCAGTGCAGAGACGACAAGCAGATGCATCTTCATCTGGACTGAATCACGAGTCAATAAAACGCCACTAGAGAAAGGTCTCACAAGTCCAACTCCTGCCGCTCTGAATGAACTGAAATACAGCGTTTGTGTTTATGTAGTATTGAGACAGAGACCACACCTACACACAATCCTTACTATGAAGCCAACTCAAACAGGGTTTATGAGAAACAGACCTGAGTTGCTTGGAAAAATATACAAGTGAATGAATAAAGAAATAAATAGTAATAATGTAACTTCCCAGTATAAGCAATCAGAGGTGGTTTTTTACTTTCTCAGTTATAAATATTCCAGCATAATTTATTATTATCTATTATAATATTAGGTTATTTTTAATTCACATTTTCAATTATGTTTTAGTTTATTTCTGAGCAGTCTTTCACTTTTATCATTTGCCTGACTGTTTGTTTGACCTTTGGATTGTTATTCTGGACTCTGATTGTTTGCTGCTCGTTTCGACCCTGATCTACTGTATGTTCTCTAGCTGTTTGCTGCCAGCTCTAAACCTCGCCTGCTCATGTTTGTGTCACATGTCAGACTCTTCACAACAAATATAAAATGCCCAAAAGCTTGTTGTTTGCTGGTTTGCTGCAGTTTTGTTAGAATTGCAAACTTCTGAAGTGTTTATGGAATGCGTTGTCTGCAAAATCGAATAAAATTAAATAATATAATTTTTTAATTATACATTTTTTTAAATAAAATATAAAAAATAAAATTTAAATAAATAAATAAATAATTTCCCAGTACTGGCATTGTGGTTGGAAGAGCATCTGCTGTGTAAAACAAATGCTGGAATAGTTGGCGGTTCATTCCGCTGTGGGGACCACGATAAATAAGAGACTATGCTGAAAATGGATGAATGAATGAATAATAAATAAAATTCAATTAAAATTAAATTAAGTAAAAAATAAAATGGTAATTCTACGTGCATTTTTTTTTTCTTGGAAATGAACAATATGGCATTTAAACTGTCCACTTTCATGGCTGTAACAAACAAACAAACCAGATTAGCTTAACACTAAAATATATTTCTGTTAATGTTAAATTCTGTAAATATTAATTTGCTGTTAAGACGCAACACTTTACTCACATACTCAAAGCTTTTTGCTGTTCATTCCAGAAGGGAAAGCATATCAAAGTACAGCACAGCTAATGTTTATTTAATGTCTAATGTTTAGTTGGGCATCTCAGGGAAACATCCTACAGAATGGTTTTAGTGGGAGTTTAAAGGTTTTAGTTTAAAAGGGACACAATATGCAAAAATCTATTTTGTCAGGGGTTGACAAACGGTGCTGTGTGGCAACAGTGTGTGAATATAAGCAACTTCTAATGGTTAAAATGTATTAATACAATTGTGTATGATCACTCTTGGCAAAAACAGTCTGCAGAAACACTTTGATGGAGAAAGTCCCACCCATTAGTGATGATCTCATTAGCATAAATAGCCCTGAGTGAAAAGCAGCTGTCCGCCATTAGTTTTGACCTGCTGAAGTTAGTCAGCGACCAACATTATAAATGTTGTGTTTTATGATGCACAGATGAACAAACTGCCTTCTTCTGAGACACTTGTTTTGACCGTCAGTTTTTCACAGACATAACATCAGTACTGTTTTGAATCTGCCACTATGCTGATGCATAGGCATTTGTAGCTCCGCCCTCTTCTAAAAAGAGCACAGTCTCATTTGAATTTAAAGCGACAGTCACCAAAACGATTAGGATCAAATTAGGATCAAAGCCTGATGCTGTGTTCACACCAGACGCGGCAAGCGCAGACAAATCGGGCTATTCGCACGTAAATACAAGCGTGAACATTTTGAGTTTACTCGCTTCATTCGCGCGTACAAATCCACTTCATTTGCACGTCAAATCCGCTTCATTCGCGTGTCAAATTGACTTGAGAACAGACGCGGATTCGTGTCATGGGCAGGGCTTCTATCTATGGTCTGGGGACTGTAGCTTTATTGCTAAATGGCTATTTGGCTAACATGGATTTTACAAAGAAAAGAATTGTTTATGTGCTTAATGAAGGCTGAAAAACAGCGTAGATTTGTTTGGAGCCATGTCTGAGTCCACTATATCCTTTCAGAGGTGCACTGAGCTCTATGAGTTCATAAACTCCTCCAGAAACTGAACCTGGATGATGGAAGCTTTCAGCGGTGCCTCTGACTGAGCCAAGCCCAGTTTGATGAACTGTTGTCGGTGTCGGCAGGAGGATTTTCCCCCGGGACGCCAACAACAGGCGCTACGTCATAATCACACCCCCACAAGAGCAAGCTCCTGATTGGTTAACGCGGCCAATCAAACTGGAGCGATTCCCGCCGCACTTTTCGTATCGTGCCGCAGGATGCCTATTCGTGCCTTTGCATTAACTTAACATGTAAATCACTCGCGCTTGACGCTTCTACCGCATCTGATGTGAACGCAGCATGAAAGGGGCACGCAGCATGAAAGGGTAGTCACACATACGCACACTCTATTTACACATAAGCACACTCCTTTACTTCTTAGAATACTTGTTGCTGATGAAGCAGTTTTGCTAATACAGTATGTGATCTTTAATGGCACGTTGATTTCTCCTTTTGTTGTGTGCGGTGTATAATCTGCAGTAGTTCTGTCTGGTATCCTTCAGGTCCTGTGGTCTTCTGGAGCTGTCCGTGGTGCTGCTTCAGCTCTGTTCACTTACACTAGTCTTCTGAGTGCAGAACCAAACCAGTGCTGCTTGTTAAAGTCATAGCGAACTGAATCATCTACGTTTAGACATTTAGCAGACGCTTTTGTCCAAAGGGACTTACAATCGAGGAGGCATTCAGTGACTCAACACGAAGAGGCAATACACACAACAGATGCTAATTATACAAAGAAACTGCTCAGAGAATTAACTACTACAGTTAGAAGGGGGAGGGTTTTTTTTTAATAGAGAAAAGTGTTTCTACAGGTGGTTTGTCAAACCCACTCACTTGTGGGAAGCTCACTTCATACATGCTGTGTTTTTTATAGAAATATGGAGTGATTTTTAAGAAAGTGTCTGCAAATGGGCAAAACTGTTGCAAGCATCGGTTAAAGTGTCAGAGAGATGAAAGAGTGTGTTTTGTCTACAGGTGGTTTGTCAAGCCCACTCACCTGTGTGAGGCACACTCAGAACTGCATCTGATCTATTGCTGTTTATCATAAATATAGATTGTAGATAAAGCTATTGATGACATTGAGCACGTTGAGCAGCTTTATTTTGAGTTTGTGGAAAGTTTTACAGTAGCTAAAATATCCACAAATATATTATTAATAAATGTTTTAGCTATTTGTTATAATAGAATACGTACATCAACAAACCAATAATATTTTCTAACAAACAAATAATTTTTCTAACTTTATAAAGTATTTGCCCGTTTCATTTAAATAATATTGAACTCAAATTGGTATAAAACTGGTATAAAACTTTGGAGTAATTTAGAATGTTTATCGCATGGTTACAAATGCTGCATACTTCTAGGTTAAACAGAAGCCTAAATCCATAATATTGTGAAATTTATTAAAAGCTGTTTTCAGTTTGAATATTTAAATTTAATTAAAATTCATTCCTCTGATTCGAAGATGCAGTTTTAGCATTATTATTATTATTATTATTATTATTATTATTATTATTATTATTATTATTATTATTATTACAGCTACTATTATTATTATTATTATTATTATTATTATTATTATTACTATTTTTATTATTACTGCTATTATTATTATTATTACTATTATTATTATTATTATTATTATTATTATTATTACTATTGTTATTATTACTGCTATTGTTATTATTTTTATTATTTTGATTACTACTATTACTATTATTATTATTACTATTATTATTATTATTATTATTATTATTATTATTATTATTATTATTATTACTATTCTTCTTCTTCTTCTTCTTATTATTATTATTATTATTACTACTATTATTATTACTACTACTACTATTATAATAATTATTATTATTATTACTATTATTATTACTACTACTATTATTATTATTATTATTATTATTATTATTATTATCACTACTATTTTTATTATTATTATTATTATTATTATTATTACCATTATTATTATTATTATTATTACTATTATTATTATTATTACTAAAATTATTATTATTATTATTACCATTATTATTTATGATCAAAATCAATTTCGTATAAATATTAGTGCTGAAAGCAGTTTTTGTGGAATCAGTGATACGACACAATCCAAAAGTATTATTTATGACTTGTAAAAATGTTTTTTTTTTTTTTTTTTTACAAATTATTCAGAGAATTAATTATTTTGGGTAAAATGATCAGCTAAGTAATTTACTTATTTATTCGTTACATATAAATGTTTTTAAGCATTCATCAAATTGCATCTATTCCACAAACATCAGCAATAACTGTACCCAACACTAAATAAAAAGGGCCACTTATTAATGACAAAATTAGCCATTAAATAACACATCAGCATATTAGAATAATAAAAAAATGGGACGACAATACGCAACATACGATATATGTAGGCTACTACATAATCACTACATAAAACAATATAAAAAGTAGCATTGTAGGCATTATTCTGAGCAGTGTCCTTCTATGAATAAACGCAAGAGGGCGCCAAACACACACAAAAGAGAGCCGAAAATACAGAAGTCCGGCAAGTAATAAATTAAGTTTACAGACATTTGATCAAATCATAAAATTCATTCATTCATTCATTTTATTTTTCGGCTTAGTCCCTTTATTAATCTGGGGTCGCCACAGCGGAATGAACTGCCAAAATCCTAAAATAGATTTATAATTATTTTATATATTTTTTTTAATTATTGTAAATTAAGAGAGATAAAAGAAAAACTCTATAGTTACATACTAACATTAAAAGTTTACTTATTTGTCTTCAGGCTGAATTAGATTTTTTTAATATATATAGTTTTGTGTTATTAGGATCTGTATTGGAACATACTGTGACCAACATAATTAATTTTGGCACCACGGTGGTGCAGTGGGTAGCGATTTCGCCTCACAGCAAGAAGGTCGCTGGTTCGAGCCTCGGCTGGGTCAGTTGGCATTTCTGTGTGGAGTTTGCATGTTCTCCCCGTGTTCGTGTGGGTTTCCTCCGGGTGCTCCGGTTTCCCCCACAAGTCCAAAAACGTGGTACAGGTGAATTGGTTAAGCTAAATTGTCCGTAGTGTATGAGAGTGATTTCCCAGTGATGTGTTGCAGCTGGAAGGGCATCCGCTGCGTAAAACAAATGCTGGATAAGTTGGCGGTTCATATAAATATTTATATATATGGACTGTTTACATATTTATGTCAAGAATTGACGATGACATAAATATGTAACTAAAATCTGAGGAAAATTTTATTAAAGAGAAGTTTAGATTTAGATTTTAATACATTTGTTATGTTTCTTTTAGTGACACAATACAGGAAAAAAATCAGTCCATCATATTCTGTAAAAAATCCAATTTCAAACATTTTAAACATCATTTTCTAACAACACAGACATTTTCAGAGGAAGTGCTTTGAGCTGCTTCAGATCTGAAATTTTTCTGTTGGTATATTGGTCGTGATGTCTCTTCTCTACAGTAGAAATACCTCAAGGTTCTGTTCTGTTTTCTCTATTGTTTTCTCAAGGACATATACATACAATAAAAATAAGATGAATAAATGCTCTAAAGCAGTAGTTCTCAACTGGTTTGGCCACGGGACCCACGTTTTTACATGGTCATCAAGCCGCGACCCAAATTTTTAGGAACTGTAATATAATTTTAGGAATTATAATTAATTTGTATTTATTTGTTAACATACACAAGTAGTGAAAGAAAAATCATGAGAAAATCAGCAAGACTTACAAATAAACAATATTTTATTGCTGACATTTAACAAAATGTATCAAATTATAGAAATATTACAAAGCAAAAATGACAAACACTGTAAACCGTGGTTAGGGTAAGGAAAGGTTCAGTTACCATGAACTAAACTGAACTGTTAATAAAACATGAACACTGATCCTGTTGAACAGAACAAACCAGCAAATTGTAAAATGATTAAAACATCCATAACCATTTTTACATCTAATATGAGCAATTATAAACATCTGTTTCCCTTAACAGTAATTTGGGAAGATAATGAGATAACTGAGGATGTGCTTTACTGATAAGAGTTTCAAAGTCAGGAGTGATGGTAGACAGTGCTACCCGAAGATCGTGCTCTATGTACAACCTGTTCCTTTGCTTGGAGTCAAGCTGCACCAAGTAAGAGAAGCCACTTTCACACAGATACGTAGTTCTAATTGGGATGGGTTTGATCGCACTCTCAGATCGCGAAAACTGGGAGAGGTTTACTTCACTGAATTTCTTATCACATGACAGCTCCACCAGCTGACTCTCTGTGTTGCTCGGCAACGTGACGCTTTCCACGTCGATTCCAAAGGGATCGGTTGTCATGCGCGCATTTCAAAATAAAAGTCCGGTATACGCAAAACAAGTTAATAATTAAACTTTTGTTGTTTTTTTGACCACACACTCCGCGACCCACTGAAAATGTTCCTGCGACCCACTTTTGGGTCGCGACCCACCAGTTGAGAAACACTGCTCTAAAATATATACTTCAGTTAATGCAGGACTAATGCATACAAAAAGACCTTAATTTGATTGTCAGCGACACAATTATAGTTAACGAAGCCGTTGACCATCAGTCAGATTTCATCACTTTCACCATGTTCATCGTGTTCCGTCCCTTGTTTTGCTGTGGTTTGTGTGGTTTAGGGAAGAGGCTCACAGATCCTGATCTTTATTATGGCAGAAACAGGAGGAATCATCACAGGTCAGAGTCATTAACCTCAGCGCTGAAACACACACGCCGAGTGTGAGCTAACAGAGCAACTACTGCAACAAACACACTGAGAGATCACATACTGAAACACTCCATCAACACCACACACACACACACACACACACCCCTATACCGTCCTGTTGATGCTTTAGTCTCTCTGAAAGCTTGTGTTTGTTGGTCTGAAAACTTTCCTATAAGAATTCTCTTTAATTAAATTAGTTTTGATCTGGTTTGATTTCCACTTCTGAAACACTTTGTCATGGTCTAAAATATAACATTAACTATTAATTCTGATACTGACCACTGACCCCCTTAATTCCCTGTCTGTTTTGTTAGAAAAGGGTGTTTAAAATATTAAAATGTCCAGAATATAAAAGGAAAATCACTTTTTATCTCTAAAATTGAATTCAACTGAAATCTAAACAACAGAATTGTTTAGTTTTTCCTCAGATTTTGTTTCATTGGCATTATTAACAAACTGAATTGAATCAACATACAGTAAGCTGATTTGAAAAATATATTCAATATATTCAGCTGAATTTATTTCATAATTAATTATTTTTCCACTCCTACCTTTTTCTGTTCAATGGCTACTTATTCCTGAGCTGCAATTCAATTTAACTTTAAAGATGAATACGATTTTTATTGTCTACCACAAAATATTAACTAAATAAGTAATAGTAGTTATAGCCAGTCATACTAAAGAACCAATAATTAATTTGATTCAATTACTATTTTATTTATTTATTTATTTATTTATTTATTGATGGTCAATTTATTTTTTTAATTTATTTATATATTTTTTTAATTAAATAATTTTTTATTTTATTCATTTTTATTTCTATTTATTTAATTCAATTTTTATGTGTTTTATTATTATTTAATTTTTAATTAAATTTAATTCTATTTTATTTTATTCATAATACGAGCACAACTTATTCTTATGTATTTATTTATTGATGATTGATTTATTTTATTATGTATTTATTTGAATACTATTTTTATTTTATTTTTATTTATACAATTTCTTTGTGTATTTTTATTATTTTATTTTATTTTTTATTGGATTTTATTTGATTGATAATTCGTGCACAACTAATTCTCATTTATTTATTGATTGATTGATGATTGAGTTATTTAATTATTTTATTTATTTTATTAGATTTTTTATTTTATTTTATTCTGTTTTATTTCTATTTATTAAATTGTATTTCTATATATTATTATTTTATTTTTTATTTCATTTAATTTTATGAAAATAAATAATATTTATTTTATTTTTATTCATAATATGAGCAAAACTCTTTTATTCTTTTATTGATGATTTATTTAAGTTTTTTTATTACAATTTTATTTTATTTTATTATGTTTTATGTATTTTGTTTTGTTTTATTTTTATTTATTTAATTTTTATGTATTTTGTATTTATTTTTATTTTTATTTAATTTATTTTATTCACAATACGAGCCCAACTTATTCTTATTTATTTATTTATTTATTGATGATTGATTAATTTAATTTAATTTCATTTATTTTAATAACATTTTATATTATTTTTATTTATTTTGTATGTATTTTTTATTATTTAATTTTATTTTTAAATTTAATTTAATACATTTTATTCATATTATGAGCAAAACTTATTCCTCAATATATTGCCTACTCTCCACTCCATTTTAAATGGTCATCTCTCAAAAGGAAGTGCTTAATTGCTTTACTACTGCTATGCTCTCCCAGATCTCTCATGTTAATCCAGTAAAAGCCAGCAGAGGAAAGGTTTGTTTTGACGAGCTTTGAAGCTTTGCATGCCAGCCAGAAGAAAGTGTGTCGCTCACACTGTCAAAGCCGTGTTTTCTGCTTCAGCTTAGCCATCAGGCTCGACCTTTGACCTCTGACCCCTGACCTCCAGCCTGCGCACCTCTGTCCACGCGTTACACAGATCCACTGTCAGACCTCTCTTCCGGAAACATCCATTTCTAGCTCTCATTGACTAGAGATCTGAAACCTGACTGAGAGATCAGGAAGCGAGAAGAGCCTGATTACATTTGTAGTGTTTTTTTCATCATGTTAGCTGTATTTTGCTTCTTAAGATGATTTTTAGCACTTTAACATTTAAAAATAAAAGATTTTTGCTGCTGCTCAAACTACTTATTTAAAACGAGCTAAAACAACACGATTCTTGAGATCTTTTTGGGTCAACTTAAATGTTTCATGTTCAATCCACTTCAGTTTGTTAAATTAACTTAATTGATTTGCTTTTAAGGGGATTTTTAGGACGTTTACTCAAAAAAAAGAAAAGAAAATATTTTTGCTGCTTATTCTTTTTCCTTTGGCTTAGTCCCTTATTTATCAGGGGTTGCCACAACGGAATGAACCGCCAACTATTCCGACATATGTTTCATGCAGTCCTTCCAGCTGCAACCCAGTAGTAAGAAACACCCATACACTCTCACATTCTCACACACACACTCGTACACTTTTGCCAATTTAGTTAATCAATTCCCCTATAGCACATGTGTTTTGGCTGTCGGGAAAACCGGAGCACCCGGAGGAAACCCACGCCAACACAGAAATGCCAACTCACCCAGTCCGGACTTAAGTCAGCCTCCATCTTGCTGTGAGGCAACATGTCTGACCACTGTGCCAATGTGCCGCCTTGCTGCTTGTTCAAACTACTCATTTATAATAAGCGTAAACAACAAAAATCTTGAGACTTTTTTGCGACAACTTTATTGTTTCATGTTCAATCCACTTCAGTTTGTTAAGTTAAGTTAATCTATTTGTGTTGAGACAACATGAATGAATTGTGTTGACCCTTTTAATTTTTTTACAGTGTTGATGTGCAATTTCTCTGATATTATAATCTTTTTTTCAGTTCTTAATGAAGTGTATTATACAATATTAATACTAAAAGTTTATTCCACTGTAAAAAATATCTGCATGATTTTATGTTACTTTACTATATTAAAGAGACAGTATCAAAAATCTGTCATCCTTTACTCAACATCAAGTGGTACCACTGGCTATACTGTAAATAAAACCACTATGGAAGTCAGTGGCTACCAAAATTAATCTTTTTTTGAGTGTTTAACAGGGGAAAGAAACCCATAACTTAAGAAACTCAAACTAGTTTGGAACACTTCAATTTGTCAAGTTAACTTAATCGATTTGTGTTGGGACAACTTAAATGGACTGTGTTTAACCAGCCTGATCTCACGAGAAAACGTAAGCATTTTACGTTTTGCCAGTTTAGTGGCTAATTTGTACGAGTTCAGTCGTACGAAAATGTACGATTTAAAAAAAAGGAGGCGTGGCACCCAACCCCGCCCCTAAACCCAACCGTCATTGGGTGATAAGCAAATCCTACTAAATAGTATTAATTAAATCGTACGAATTCATACGAATTAGCCACTAAATCAAAAGTTTCGAATTGCTGTGAGATAGCGTTGGTTTAACCCTGCATTTTTACAAGACAATCAAGACACAAGCTCTCAGTAAGAAAACATTTCATTGCAGTGTTAAAATGATGCAAGATTTAGCATGGTTCACTCTTTGGTGGTGTGTAAACAATGCCACACTATTGATTTGTGTTGAGACAATGTGTAGTAAGTTAACTTATTTGTTTGTACAAATTTAAGCACATTGATCATGAAACAATTAAGTTGTCCCAACAAAACCTCAATAATCGTGTTGTTTCAGCTCATATTAAATAGTATTTTGAACATTCATTCATTCATTTTCTTGTCAGCTTAGTCCCTTTATTAATCCGGGGTCGCCACAGCGGAATGAACCGCCAACTTATCCAGCATTTGTTTTATGAAGCGGATGCCCTTCCAGCTGCAACCCATCACTGGGAAACATCCATACACACATACACTACGGACAATTTAGCTTACCCAATTCACCTACTACGTGTCTTTGGACTTGTGGGGGAAACCGGAGCACCCAGAGGAAACCCACGCAACCACGGGGAGAACATGCAAACTCCACACAGAAATGCCAACTGATCCAGCCGAGGCTCGAACCAGCGACCTTCTTGCTGTGAGGCGACAGCACTACCTACTGCGCCACCGTGTCGCCATATCTTGAACATTTCTTTCTTTCTTTTTTTTTTTGAGTGAGGTAAACAATGATAGAGGCCTGCTTCACATCGCATGCGTGAAGAAATGAGCTGTTATCTGGTGACTCAGAGCTCTCGGCGCTCCGCAGACATGCTGCATTCCTCTGCTCATTCCACACAGTACAATAACTTCCTGGAATTCTCCGCAGCCTGGCCGACGGAGCCAGGGCACTTCCTGTTGTCCTCGCTGCAGCACTTCCTGTTCGGCCGGCGCGATCAGGTTCTGTTGCTGAGGCAGGAGACAAACACCTCCGGCCGGTTGGAGAAACGCTGGCGCTGCCGATGTCACTGGAGCTTTGCTGGATGTGAACTTTACAAAACCAGAAAATAGAGAATAGATAGTTAAGACAAAACTCCTTTTAACATTGAAAAGATACCTTCTATAATGTGTCGCAGTGCCAAAAGGTAGCGAGCCAAACTAAGCACACTGACTGGTTTTCAGTGGCATTGAGCACAGTGAGGTCCTTCTTGATGGAGCTGCATGCTTCCAGCTAGTCCTGGCATGATGTGCTCATAGCGGGCCGTAGGGATCTTACAGTATGTACTCACTGAGGATCTATCCTAAGGGCTTGTCTGCGTTTGACATCAAGAGTACATGTCATCATTTGTAATGACTTATAATGATTTTTTAAGATGGAAATCGCAGTTTTGCAGATGCTATAACGTGGCTTTTAGATGACAGATTGCTATCAAACAGTACACGAGGTCCATGACTGATGGTGGAGACTCGAGGGAGCATCCATCAAGTTTTTGTTGGATAAGAATGTCTGAAATAAGTTGAAGTATACTGTAAAAATGCTGGGTTTCACGCAATCCGTTTGTGTCGGGACAACATGAAGGACTTCAGTTAATTTATTTGTTTTTATGAATTGAAGTGGATTGAACTTAAAACCTTTAAGTCGTCCTCAAAAAACTCAAGAATTTTGTTTCTGCTCATTTTGAATAAGTAGTTTAAACAAACAACAATTGTGAATTTTTTTTTTCTTTTGAGCGCAAGTTGCTAGTCAACTCGATTTTTATATTATTCTGCAATTTTAGAAATTGCCATGTTTTGTTAGGACTCGAAAAATATAGTGCTTAATATTGTCTAATTCCATAATTTTCTTACAATTTCTCTAAAATGTTGCATGTATAGGAAAATTCAGTGGTCCTAGCACTGAGCCTTGCTGTACTCCATGTTGAACTTGTGATTGATATGATACATTTTCATATACTTTTACAAATCGATGGGTCAGATAAGTATGATTTGAGCCAAAGTCAGCTTTATTAACCAATTCTGCTATTGCATTGTGTAGCAAATCCATTTTAGATACACAGATATGTAGAGTTTTAGAGACAGGATGGTTTCAAACCTTCCTTGCAGCCAAGGCTAAACCACACACACAGACAGACTTGTTCCTAATGTTTCTAATATGCAAACCATATATTCTATCCCCCTACCCCCACCCTGGATATCTGTATTTTTACATTTTTAAAATACTGTCCCTATGAGTCTGTGTGAATTCAGTTTTAAGTCCCCATTAGGATATAAAAACACATAATTCCTGCACATACCCTGATAGGAGAAATTCAATGGTCCTAGTACTGAGCCCTGCGGTGCACTATATTGAACTTGTGATTGATACAATACTTTTTCATTTACTTCTAGAAATTGATAAGGGTCAGATAAGTATGATTTGAGCCATGACAGTGTAAAAGACTGGTATTAAAAAATTCTGCCCATTCAATTCATCTTTATTTCTATAGGGCTTTTACAATGTAGATCAGGGGTGCCCAAACTTTTTCTTATAAAGGGCCGAAGCTAAATATACCAAACTGTGTTACATTAAACTTGCCATGGTAACTTCCTAATTTAATAATATTTAAAAATATAAAAAAAAAGAAATACCTTAATTTAATTAATAATTATATATAATTTTTACATTTTACAATGTACTGAACCACAAACAATCTCATTTATAACACAATGGAGAACTCAATAAATATATGTCCCTATAGTATTTTTAGCAATGTGCCACATATATGTCAACATCTAAGAAATGTGTTGTAGGGTTTCATGACCCTTTAAAAAGATTTGAATAATTCACAACATTTAATTGAAACATGTCATTTCAGTTTTGCTTTTTTTGTAGCTCAGCAGTTAAACAAACAAAAGGTAATGTTAAATTAGAAATGACTATCTCTGTGTGCGGGATTCGCCACAACCTTCACCATCATTTGTCCCCATCTGATTGGTTGTCGGGCCAAATCAAAAATTATCATGGGCCACCTTTGGCCCACGGGCCCTAGTTTGGGCATCTCTGATGTAGATTGTGTCAAAGCAGCTTCACATGGATTATAGTAAACTGAAACAGTGTCAGTCCAGTTTTCAGTGTTGAAGTTCAGTTTAGTTCAGTTCAGTGTGGTTTAATATTCACTGCTTAGAGTTCAAACATTGAAGAGCAAATCCATAGGGCTTTGTAGGTAGTCAGTAAAATTTCACAATTTATACCATATTTAATAGGGAGCCAATGCAATGCTGAAAGAACTGGAGTAATATGATCATATTTCTTTGTTCTAGAAAGCACTCTAGCAGATGCTCTAGCAATGGCCAATGCATCATGTACTGTAGCAAATTCATTTGAAATGCACGGCTATGTAGAGTTCTAGATCAAGGATGATTTCAAACCTTTTTCTGCAGCCAAGATTACACCACGCACAATCCTACCCCTAAACCCAACCTTGGATATCTGCAGTTTTATATTTTTAAAATACTGTCCCCATGAGTCTGTGTTTATTCAGGTTTGAGTCCCCATCAGGATATAAAAACAGACACACACACACACACACAAACACAGACACTGATTGATAGCACCAGCACAGATCAGACTGTTGACAAATCACTGTGAAGTTTGCCTTAGGCCTCACTGTAGATCCTGTATGCCAGAGAAATAGAAATTCACAGGAATGATTATAGTAAATCTGCTTGTTTGGTGTGTGTATAGTGCGGATTGTTAGTGGCTAGTAAACAAGGAACATTTCAGTACTTTGGCTGTTGATCTGACAGTGTTTTCTCATAGTTGTGAAGAACCATAATAGAAACTGAAATATCCGTAAACATCAATGTGGTGACCCCTGATAAATAAGGCACTAAGCCAAAGAAAGAATGGTAATTTGGAGATTGTGTGTATGAACATGTTCCAGTATAAAGTACTTCAAATTGTGCAAAGACATGTTCTGTGATTTGCATTTTGGATCTGAGCTGATTATCCCTCTCCTCTCTCAACTGTTCATTAGAATCCCTTCAGACTCTGCAACGCAAGATAATATTTCATGTAACTCTGAATTGTTCCTACAGATCTCGCTTATCTTCTGGCACATTCCTGCAAATGTTATGTAAGTTTGGAGCTGAACTCGCGCCAGGATTTTGGAGACCCTCCTTCCGCTGGACCAAAGCCATGACTTCAAACCACGCTGATGGCCCAGAAGATAAAAAAAGAAGAAAAAACATCTCGGCGGTTTTGATCTGAGGTGCTCTTTTTAATTCATTCACTTTCTTTCTTTTCTCCAATAAAGAATGTCATTCATGTGCTGCAATGCATCCGAATCTGATATTCCCATTGTTCAGAATTCCCATATTTAATCTAGACAAGAGATATTTTGCATATTAGATGCACAAAAATATGAGTGCATACTTCAATCTAATAGGAAACAAAGCATTCGAAATGATTAGTTTCCTATTAAAAGTAGACCTACAATGTCTTTCATCATTTAGTTTTGTTTGTATTATGCAAAAATCACTATATTAAAGAACCCCTATTTTTACCAAAAAATGGTTGTCACATGAAAGTCCCACCTTAAATGCGTGGATGGAAATTACAATGGAAATCTATAAAATGGAACAAATTACTGCATTCGTAAATCAGAAAATGGAACAATTTATTTCATTCTGGGAAAAATGGACTAACCATGCAGCATCTCAATGACCTGAATTTTTCTGCTAACCTAAAATCGGAAGGATCACTCTCTTCATGTACATAGTTTTGTTGCTGATGTGTATGTTTATCTTATCTTATTTTACTGGTTTATTTATTTAATTTTACTTAATTGGCCCCCACCCTTTCTTTAATTTTATTTATTAAAATTATTATTTTTATTATTATTGTTTATTTACTTTTATTTTCTATAATGTACAACATTAGTGTACATGTGGACAAAAGAAAAGCATACTGCTGACAGAAAAAGTGCTTGTATAGAATGTGTGCTAATATTTGTAAGTGTATTCAGATATGGGACCTTTGACATGTACCTGATGTAAGTGTAAAACCTTTTTGAGAAACAAACAAACAAAAAATTATTTAAAAAAAACAAAAGAACCCCTATTTTGCATTAAAAAGGTCATATTTTGGTTTTGGGGGTCCCCAACAACAGGCTGCTATGCCTGCAAGGTCAAAAAACACATTCATTGTTTTATAATATGCATTTATTTTTACCTAAGTATCCCAGCGACTCCCATATGAATCGTTCAGTGATTAATTTGTTCTCAAACCCCTCCTTAGCGCGATGCTAATCTGCACTAATTGGTCCGATGACCCAGTCTGTTGTGATTGGTCAACTGCATTCATCGTGAGACAGAGAGAAATGCCCACCACGGCTACAGTATGAAGTAGCAGAAAGTATGTGAGAGCTCAATGCAGGAATGCATTAAAGCAATGCAGTTAAATACCAGTATATTACTGTACTCTTAAACCTAACCCTGAGTGATAACAACACACATTCAGTATTAATCCACACAGTGGTAAAAGCTGAACTATTTTGATAATTGACCATGCCGCGCGTGTGAGGAACAGCTGATGGTAGCCATAGCAAAGGCAAACAGCAAACTTTTTACCAGATCTTGAACTACATATTTGGTGATGTACCGTGTCGATGCGATCAGGCAAAAGATCCAAACCCAACTCGATTCATTTATTCGACTCAACAGTTTTAAACACAGTGCACTTTCAGATTTAAACCTCAGCTGGATGTTTATGTTCACTTACAGCTGTGTTACACTGCTTGTAAGCTCATTTTCAAAAACCAATAATAGGAACTCTTTAAGAGGTTTAAATGCAGTTGTGTGTAGGCAGTGTGTGAATATATCAGCCTCTAATAGGAAAAATGTGTTAAATTTATACAGTGTGCAGAAACACTTTGATTGACATTTTCCCTTTGTATGCGTCATTAGAAGAGGAAAGCCACGCCCATTAGTGATGATCTTTCCCTCATTAGCATAAACAGCCCTGAGTGACAAGCAGCCATCCACCATTAGAATTTTGACCTGCTGAAGATACTGTAAGCGATTAAAGATAACATTATTCATAGCAATGGCAATGAATAGACATTTGTAGCCCCGCCTTCTTTTGAAAAGAGCCCAATCTCATTTAAATTTAAAGCGACAGCCACCAATATGGCATAATTTGAATCAAAACCTAAAGGGTCAGTTTCAAATCGTTGTAAAACCTTATTAGTGGGGTATTTTGAGCTGAAACTTCACTTACATACTCTATGGACATACGAGACTTATTTTAGATCTTGTATAAAGGGGCATAATATGTCCCCTTTAATACATATGTTCAAGACAAATTCTTGGGTGTGGGAGGATATGTATATATTAATAAAAAATGTATTGTTTTGTACAATTAGTTTTCTGAAAAAATCACAGCTAAAGTACAGTAGATCCAGCTAAAGTGCAGTATTAAAATCAGAATAGTATTTTTATTCAGCATCTCATAGTTCTGATTTATTTCTTTTGTCAGAAGTGTGTGACCGTCACGTTTGCGTGATGCAATTCTGACTTTATAATACAAAACTATAAGTTAAAAAGTCAAAAATGTGTGACAAACTCACAATTGTACAAAAATAATCATGTTTTTTTAAGATTTAAACTGAATCCAACACACATGAGAGGAAAAAAAGATCTTAATTTTGATCAGAAAAGTCAGAATTGAAGGTTCATTTCTGGCTGATCTCATAATTCTGACTGTTTTGTCATTTTTAAATATACATTTCACAATAAAGCATTAAAACTAGCAAGTGCAAGTTTGCTTTAGTAACAACTATAACAATAATCCAACAACTGATCAAATGTTTGGCAATTCAGATTAAAGTGTCTGTCAAATGTGTAAATGTGTTGAGAGGTCTCATCACTGTCTGCTGATTTGGTAATGTTTTGTGTTTCATAATCTCTTGCCTGTGGTCTGATCCTGTGACAGAGAAAAACACGATTTACAGGAAAGATAGACAGATGTTTGCCAGAGAATTAAACAAATGGCACTTGTTGATCCAAAGGTTGTCATGACAGCACCCACAGAACCAGCTAACAATGCAACCCAGGGTCATTGGAATTATGATTTTAGGTTGCATTGGAAAGTGACCAAAATCCAACATCGAGTCAACATCTTAAACCAACGTCATATTGACGTCAAGTACTGACATGTCTGATAGACGTCATAATGGTAACGTCCACACAACGT
>CAIGQQ010002490.1:3459705-3477091 GCA_903798035.1 Danio albolineatus
CATGTCTGATAGACGTCATAATGGTAACGTCCACACAACGTCAAGCTATAACGTCATCAGAAGTTGATATTTGGCTGGTATTAGGTTGTGTTAGAAAGTGACCAAAACCCAATATCAAGTCAACATCTTAAACCAAAGTCATATTGACGTCAAATACTGACATGTCTGATAGACGTCATAGTGGTAACATCCACATAACGTCAAGCTGTAACATCATTAGACGTTGATATTTGGTTGATTTTAGGTTGTGTTGGAAAGTGAACAAGACCCAATATTAAGTCAAAATCTTAATCCAACGTCATATTGACATCAAATACTGACATGTCTGATAGACGTCATAGTGGTAATGTTGACACAACATAAAGCTGTAACATCATTAGACGTTGATTTTAGGTTGTGTTGGAAAATGACCAAAATCCAAATTCGAGTCAACATCTTAATCCAACGACATTTTGACATCAAATACTGACATGTCTGATAGACGTCATAGTGGTCATGTTGACACAACATCAAGCTATAACATCATTAGACGTTGATATTTGGTTGATTTTAGGGTGTGTTGGAAAGTGATCAAAATCCAACGTCGTGTCAACATAAAGTAACGTCATATTAACGTCAAATACTGACATGTCTGATAGACGTCATAATGGTAACGTCCACACAACGTCAAGCTGTATCATCATTAGACGTTGATATTTGGTTGATTTTAGGTTGTGTTGGAAAGTGACCAAAATCCAACATCTGTCCGCCATTGGACACTGACATCGATCTTATGTTGGCTTCTGACGTCAACCAGATTTTCATTTCCACCAAAATGCAACGTCCCCCACGTTGGGTACGACGTCAATCTGAAGTCATGTTAATGTCCAGTTCATGGTGGGCTGATGTACCATAGACTACGTTTTCTTGCAGTTTTTGTTTCATGAATCCACTAGAGGGCGCCGTGCACATTTTGTACAATATCAAATACGTTACTAGTGCATGTTTTCACTTACTAGCCATTTCTCATAAATCCACGAGAGATGCGTACATTATAGCTTATGTTTCTGCGTATCTTAATATCCGTGAGAAGTTGGTCGGCTCATCGTCAATTATAATATATCAGCTTGATATTGACGGATCCTCACACTCGCTTTCTCAAAACCAAACGATAGTGTTTTTAGGAGTGAACTAGAAGACAGCATCCATTGCAGCCACATGCTTCTACCACGACATCACACAGCATTTAATGGATTTCGTTTTATATTTTTAATGAAAACCATCCTTCTCCAGCCTCGAACCTCGGTCTGCTCTGTGGCCCAAGTCTGAGACAGTTTATGGTAAAATACTGAGCAAACCAGTCACTGGCTATTAGTAGGTAAGGCACCAGCCTGTAGCGTTCGTTTTACTCACAAAATGCAGCCGTATGTACCCACAATTCAATATTTCTCAGTTCTCAAAATGTATCCCTGGGCACATTTTCCCAATGAGAGTTGTACTGCGATGACTAATAAACATTAATACTGTTGGTTCATTACTGTGAACTGATGTCAGCAAACCTGTGGATATATCATGGCAAGTTCTGAGAGCTGCTGTGAAGTCTAGTAAGCAGAGGTGAAATGTTTCAAGCCCTCATGAAAATAAGATACGAGAAAATCCCCTGGCAGTCATGGTGGAGCTTGGTTTCGGAGGATGATAATGGATTGGAAAACATCCTCTCATTGCTTTAGCAAACACAGTGTAGGATGCGCCATGAGGGACGTGTTTCTACAGCCATGCAGTAAACATGCTGGTGGAAAGATGATCTGCCGTATGAACATCTCAGCTGTTTATTTATTCCTCCTCACTCGATTTATGTCTCGACATCTCAAGAATCTCTCTTCTGTTTGATGAATCTGAGATAAATATTCTACATTTGGGGGCAGTTGTGGCGTAATGGTTAGGGAGTTGGAGTTGTAGGTTCAGTTCCCGATTCTGGCAAGATACGAAGAGGAAGGGAAGGAATAAACCAGACTTCCCAGTTATTTTTAGAATAAAGCAGTAAATCCTACGATTTATTAATACTCAAGTGCATTACAGACGAAAGTGAAAGCATGAAAATAGTGAAGGGAGGCTGTAAAGAATGTTTTTTTAACTCCTGCGGTTCGAACTGTAGTTCTGTCGAATGACTAAAGTTATCAGAACGTCGTGCCAGTGGTGCAGTGGTGCAGTGGTTAGTGCGTCGACATATGCACTCCGAGTTACAAGTTCGATTCCGCCTTGCGGTCCTATGCCGATCTTTCCCCTCTCTCTGCTCCCTATGCTTTCCTGTCAATCCTCTCTACTGTCCTATCTATTAAAGGTGACCCCTCCCCCCCCAAAAAAATCTGCATGATGGTGAAAAACTGTACATTTCCAGTCAAACCATCCTTCCTCAATCATATACAAACGTCTTAAACCAATGCATATACTGACATGTCTGATAGACGTCATAATGGTAACGTCCACACAATGTCAAGCTGTAACATCATTAGACGTTGATATTTGGTTGATTTTAGGTCGTATTGGAAAGCGATACCAAAATACCAAACACTGAAATAAATGCAGTTATAATAATAGCTACTGTAAAATTGTGGGAGAGCGTTGCTGTTATGTGATTGAGCGTTGCAATTAAGTGTTGATGTTAAATCAAAAGTAATCACAAATACTTGAAAATGAAATGATTCGATTGATTTGGATTTACAATAACTTGCGATGGTTACAACTGCATTAGTTAAAATAAAATAACTGTATACAATGATTAAGCATGATATGATAAAACATATAATGATAACTGTACCCAGCTTAAATGTACAGTAAAATGAGTTACCTGAAAGAGAGGGAGAAAGAGTGGGAAAGAGACCGAGGGAGAGGGAGAGAGACAGAGAGTAGGCCTCTGATAGCAGGGAGAGGAGCAGAGCAAGAAAGGAGACAGAGCAAAGTTTACCACATATGTTGTATCTTTCTTGACCATGTGACCAAAACCCAAATACTGAGACATACGAACTGACCAATCAACATGTGACCACATCGTAAAAATCCCTGAAGTCCACATATTAACCATGCCCTGCCTTTGGAATCTTTATGGACCTTCTTGGTGAAAAAGACATGTTTTGGCATATAAACAAACGCTTATGATAATTTACATTCCTATAAGGTTTTACCCATACTTGAAATTGAAAATGTTAGTAAAAGTCCATTTATTTATCCTCAGAGTTAAAATTTCAACATCAAGAGTCCCATAATGCAAGTCAAAAGGATAAACAAAGAGAAATAAACAGGCAACCGTTCATTAACTTTTGTTTGTACAATATATACTGTTGCACTGTAGAAGCTCTGTCACGAAAACAAATTCCTCGTATGTGTGAACATACCTGGCATTAAAGCTCTTTCTGATACTGATAAGAAAATGTGTATTGATTTTTTATTGATTTTTATTGATATTATTATTTTATTTATTTATTTTTGTTTATACCAATTTAACACATGTTTATTTAAAGTACTTTTTAATTTCAATATAATAATTTGTCTTTGTGAGTTTCCTTTGTGAGAGACCCTCTAAATAATAAGGAACTGTTGCTTTTAGGAAAGAGGAAGTGACATCATCAGTCTCCAGTGGAGCCATGTTGGAAAGCAGGTAAGATGTGCTGCTTTCTCATTTCACATTTGTGCTGTTTTTGTGCTTGACATGAATTCTCAAGCAATATTGGGCATTTGAGCGGTCATGTTGTTGACTCGGGAATGGTATTGCTAACAGGCTAAACTTTTGACAACAGGGAATACATTTTGGATTGAAACAAAGCTGTATTACGGTGGATTTTTGTAATTGGGTGGTGTGTGTCACATTTCAAAAACACAATTAATGCTCAATATTGATGCCTGATCTCTTCTTGTTCAATCATTTACCTCATGTTTTGTTTATTTACCCTATTTACTTGACAATAAGAAGAAGAATTTAGGCAATGGAAGAATGAGAATGTGACTTAAGGCAGATTCCAGTTCGTCTTTGTGCAGTATTGGCTGTGCTATATTGTTGTTTGCATGTGTGCACTAAAAATATCTGTTATTTAACCGTTTCTGTATTTAGTAAATTTAACAAGTGTTGGTTTTATTTATGGTATTTATTTATGTGAATTGCATTATGGAATGTCGATCTGTGCTCTGTCGAAAATTCAACCCTACAGTTTATCAAAGTGACTTTTATTGACATTTTAGTAGTTTGAAATGATGTAGAAGAGATAATATATAGAGAAATAAATCCGTAAAATATCAGAAAGTGAACTGGCAGTTTATTAAAAGGTGTTTGCAATGTACTTTACAACACTAACCCAGACAATATATCACTGCAAACTATTAGAAATGTTCATAAAAGTCACTTTTTCAAACTTTTCAAGGTTAAACGTTGTTGAAAGAAAGATCAAGATTCCACAATGCAATTTAAAAGCAGAAATAAATGGGAAAATTAAAAACATGAATCACTAAATATGTAAAACTGCTAATTTACGGATATTTTTTACAGTGTAGTTCGTGTATAGAGTTTGTATGTGGTCTGTTATTGCGTGAAGTAAAAGTTTGGTTGGTATATTTGGTATATGAAAGTTGATGCAATAAAATCAGTAGTATTGAGAATTTTTTTATTGCCAATTTTGATAAATAATAATATAATTTTTAATTATAATAGATTTTATAATTTTAAAATTTGTGACATTTTAACTTAAATATTTCAACTTTAATGTTCAAACTCAGCCTTAAAATGTCTCTTGAGTATAATATATATCATTTAACTATTTAAAAGAAAGGGGAAAAATTGTTTAATTTAATTGATTTTAGATTTGCCCTCTGGACCAAATGCTTTTTTTCTGCACTGTAGAAATTCTGGATTCTGTATAATTCCTTCCTCCCAACACAAATCGCTTAAGTTAAATGAACCAGTTTTACAAATTTAAGTGCATCGAACATAAAGTAATAACTTTGTGTGAAAAATAGCTTAAGAATTGTGTTGTTTCAACTCATTTTAAATTAGTAGTTTGATCAAGGAACAAATGTTTTGTGTGTGTGTGTGTGTGTGTGTGTGTGTGTGTGTGTGTGTGTGTGTGTGTGTGTTGTGTGTGTGTGTGTGTGTGTGTATGTATGTGTGTGTGTGTGTGTTTTTGCATTTAAATGTAAATTTGGTGGCTCTGTTGGTGTTGATTTCAGAGTTGGTTTTGTATGTGTATAAACTGGTACGTAACTGGTAAAATCGGTACATCCTAAAGATTTCGTATATGAAAAATAAATATTAGTAAACTTTTTAAAAGCGACATTATATAAACAAACATCCATGTGTTCAAAATCCGCAGAATAAATGAAATTTCAGTGCTTATCATCATAATTCTGGTGACCAAATCCATCAGTGAGGGGAAAATGTTGAACACGTCACCATTCTTCTTAGAAAACATATTTCTAAAGATGCTGTTGATTTAAAACTTTCACCGGATGTTGATAGCAACCAAAGAAATCCATATATGCAAAGAAAATTTATTTAATTAGTTTACAAATGAAGTTCTGTGTAATAAAATGAAATGTCACAAGAAAAAAGTATTGAACGCATGAAGAAAGGAAGGTGTAGAAGGACAGTGAAAGCCCAGACAGCAGCTGAAATCTCTCTGATTTTCCTCAGCAACCCTCTGCCTTTCATCAGTGTAAATGAATACTACATCTACATTAGCAGGATGATGAAGATGAAACCAGGGTGGACATTTCAGCAAGACAATAATGCAAAACACAGCCAATAAATCTCTCAGATGTTTTCAGAGAAAGAAAATCAAGCTGTAGAATGGCCCAGCCAGTACCCTGACTTGAATCCAATAGAAAATACAAAACAAATATCACAGTGGTTCTCAAACTTTTTTCACCAAGTACCACCTCAGAAAAAAATTGTCTCTCCAAGTACCACCATAATGACCGGTATTGAAATACAGTAGCGTAGTAGGCCTAATTAAGCAGCGACAGCACTGCACAGTTAAAAAACAGACAAATCAATTCCTTTTATTAAGAATATGTATTATAGTCAGCCACTTTGCACATTATAAATAGTTTGAACATTAACTGTGCTTGCAGAGTAAAAACATAACTTTACCATTTAAATTAAAATGTGCTTTTAAAAGTGATTAAAAAATGGCACTGTTCTTTAATAATAAAAAGAAAACTACTGTACATGTAAAGTATTAATGTATAGTAGCCTATTCATCAAAACCTGGAAATGTTGCTTGGACCTGATGAATATAGGTTATATGTCATATACGTATATACATACATTTTTATACCTTTTGAGATATATTTTGCATGTACATATAACATAACTTTGATATCTAAACGTTAACTTGTATTTTGATATGATTCGGAATAACATATTTAAATTAGAAGTTAGATCTGCTTACTGCTGGTCATTTACAGTAGGCCTGTGTGTGCCAGAAAAGCCACTGATTAAATGCATAAATTCCATAGTCTGTTGATATTCTTGATTCTGATTGGCTGGAGGGTGTGCAACGCACAGGTAGTTCCAGTCAGTTTTGATCACAGTTCAAAATGAATGCGCTTCTCCCAAACGTTTATAGTTACAATAGCAACTCGCATGTGAAACCGATGAGAACTGTTACTGGCAGACGGGAGATCTGCAAAATTAGAAAAATACTCATCTGACTGAGAATGTCTTAATTGTCCACCCATGATCGGACTGATGAAATCGTATAATAATATCAGCATGTATAAGCAGCACTGACACATGCTCTCTATCTCTCTGTCTGCCTGCGCGTCGTGCATTAACGCACGGCAAGCCGTTGATTGTCATACACATATACAGTGCTTGACCAATTCATACGTGCAGTATTCCTGAGTTAGTAACTGAAATCCCAACACAACAAGACTGGTCTGCTGAAGGGCTTCTCTAGCGCGTGTGTATCTCCCTCCGCACAACCCTCCGCCAGCGCGCGCCCCTCTTTTTCTTCCTCCGCGCCAAGCAAACTGATTTTTTTAACGTTTGATGACGCGATGCACTAAAGTAAACATTCTAAGCACTCCTGTGTACTCGTACGCTTCAGGGAACAGCCAATGCTGTCGGATCACGGTGTTATCGTACGTGTCAAAGGGTTTAAAAAGTGTGTTCAGTTTATTCTTTTATTATTCAGAGATTCTTCCGCGTACCACTGGAAGAAGTCCAGCGTACCACTAGTGGTACGCGTACCACAGTTTGAGAACCATTGAAATATCAGATTTGGTAGACGAAAAGCACAGAATTTTATTAGAAAGATAAAAATAAAAATTAGAAAGATTTTTATGCTCTGTTGAAGTCTGTGGAAAAATTTGGCTTTACCAAAGTCTGTTTTAATTCCATGTTAACAGCTCCTTGAAATATTATTACCAGGGAAAAAAAAACGTGACGTCTTCAATTCTTCCCGCTGTATGATTCTTTTTTTAATGGCCATTTTTTGACCTATGTGTAACTTTACAAACTTTAGTGTCTTCTTTTGCGGTTCACTTTCCTGCATTGTCCATGAACCCTGTAAGCAGATTTGTGAATGTGAGCTGCGTTGCATGCCGGTATCTGTTGCGGTGTTGCGCATTCATCTGCCCAGTCCACTGGAGTTGAGTGACAGCTCTCATACCGTAATCCCATGTGGGTGTTCGTGACTTCACACTTTGTAAGAGCCGTCCCGCATACAGGCGCGATCCATGCATGCGGCGCAGTGTGCAATAACTGTGAACGCTGCAGCGCGGCCTGTCTCGATGGCGTGAGGCCAGGAACCAAGCGTGCAAAGAGATTGGCTTCTCTAATCCCCTATGCAACCAGACATGGGCTCGGCAAATATTTATACACCCCCAGGGTCTAAGACGCAAAATGTAACCCTTAGCTCAGTTTCTGCCAAAAACGCGAAATGACGTGTTTGTCCACGGTGTCACAGGATGGTGTTAGGGCTGAAGATGTTTCTCTGGGAATCTGGGCTCGCTTTCAAAACCGCTTCGCCACCCACTTCCCCGTTTGCAGTGGTGCCGTTTGCGTCATTGAGACATGAAAGCGGAGGGCAGGTAATTCACATGCAGATGCAGTCATAGGTCATCCAGACTGACATGGTGAGGTTTTGCTGTGTTCTGTCTGACTGGCTCGTGTGCAGCATACCAGGCTTGTTTTTATAGACGCCGCTGCCTCTACATGCCTTTTTGAAAGAATCCAAACGTTGGAGAAACAAACATCGTGCTCCCTATTTTTCTGAGACATTATATGCACATGAGCTCATAATCGGTACCAATCGACACAGAAATTTTAAAAACATCCATTTCCCCATAATATTATATATTATATAGAGTGCTGTTGGCCGTTCAGAAATGACTGTGAAGGTCATCAGTTCACAGCTGCTCACCAAGTGCAAACACAGACACACAAACACTGGAGCATCTGAAAGTTGCGTAGATCAGTCGATCCATGAGCGAATCGCTCGTATGTCAGCTCATAGACAGACCAGCTGATCGACGCAACTTTAAAACGATCCAGTGACTGTGTATCTGTGTTTGGTGAAATGATGACCTTCACAGTCGTTTCTGTTGAGCATCTGAACACAATGGCCAACAAGCGTTGTTTAAGAACGTTCAACAGCTTTAAATTGTAACATGAAATGGGCGTTTTTGAAATTTCAATATTAATTAGTATCGAACTCAATGCTTTTGACAACACTATTACAAACTACAAAATTGCGTCTAATTTTTAGATATTTTTGTTTTATTGCTTCATATCTATACTTTCACAGTGGTCTTCAGTAGGCCTGTCACAATACTCAATATATCGACTTATCGCACAATACATGGACATGACCTCAATAATTTTTGGTGATGCAATATATATCGCCCATACGTAAAGACCCATGCTTGCAACATTTTAGCTGATTGGACAACCTCTCTATCTGTATTGGAGGTGTCAGTGGTTAAAAAAAACTATAGTGTTTACCATAATTGACTAAAGAATATTTTGATGTGGGCGCCTGACAACTGAAAATAGATCTGGTTGCAGATATCCCAGCCTCTGTTATGCTTTTTACCTTGCTTTTTTTTTGGTTTACATTTATTATAATTTGTTTTGAATATGCATTTTCGTATTCTGATTCCAATGCCTAATCATTAGATTATTAAAATGACTAAATTAAATTAAATATTCTTAAGAACAAAAATTGATGTTTTCTTTTGAAGAGTGTACTTGCGATATGATGCTACTGTATTATATTGCCATTCTGGCATTATATAATGACTGACCTAAAATGGTCTTAAAATGACAATAATATCGTTTATCGCGATATATTTTGGTGCAATATATCGTACAATAAAAACAGATATCGTGACAGGCTTAGTCTTCAGTGATTCTCACTCTTCTTTAGTCTTTTCCATAAATCGCTGACTGTGGTGGCTTTCTTAGGTGCAACTTTTTTCGAAAACAGAGATTTTCAATCAGGTTCAGGTCAGGACTCTGAGCTGCCATTTCATTATATCAGTATTTTGAGCAATAAGGAATTGCTTTGCATTTTTCGCTGTGTTGTCAGATGTTTATTGTCCTGAAATTAATGTATTAATGCTTGAACACTGGAAATATGTGTGTCAGCTTACTTTTTTGTTGTTGTTTTGCGAAATGTAAAATAAATTTGTTTTCGGTAGATTTCATTACATGTTTCAGACAAAAAAAAGTCCACTAGAGGGTGCTGTCTACATTTAATCTGAAATACATTACTTAGGGTACATTTTGTTGCACATTTTGTTCTCCTGACACATGTCCAGAAGAAGGTGGAGCTTGTCATACAGATCACCTAACCAGACAACAACATAAACCCAACCAACTCAGGCTCATTCTGAAAACATACCACTATATACATTTCTGGAGAGCTCCAAATACGTCCCAGGAGGTATGTTTGTTTTTTTGCAGTTTTTTTAGATTAGATTAGATTAGATTCAACTTTATTGTCATTACACATGTACAAGTACAAAGCAACGAAATGCAGTTTAGGTCTAACCAGAAGTGCAATAGCAGCAAGTGCAGAATACAGGTATAAATTATAAGGTGCAGTTATAGAAAAACTATGGTGATATTTACAGATGGATGTACTATGAACATTATATACAGGTTGACTTGGTTATGAGCCCAGATTTACAATAAATGATTGTACGTACAGGTTGATATTAATAATAAGAGTGCAGATAGATAAACAATTACAAATGTATGTGTACAGTGGGTGTGTACATAATTACAAATGTACATGTACAGTGGGTATGTACAGTTCAAATAAATGAATCAGTGCAATGCAGGTTGCTTATTAATCAAAAATGTGCAGATAAACATAATTACAAATGTATATGTACAGTGAGTATGTACAGTTCACATAAATGAATCAGTGCAGTGTAGGTTGCTTATTAATAATCAAAGGTGTGCAGATAAACATAATTACAGATGTCTATGTACAGTGGGTGCGTACAGTTCAGATAAGTGAATGAATCAGTGCAATGATAAGTGAATCAGTGCAATGAATATGTGCAATTTATAAATGTGCAAATGTTCAGTAGTGCAGTAACTGTGAGGAGTATAAGTTATGAGGAGAGTGGGGGGTGAGTGTGGGGGTCAGAAGAGTCAGTGGGTGGCAGAGTTCAAAAGGGAGACAGCTCTGGGGAAAAAGCTGTTCCTCAGTCTGCTGGTTTTAGTCCGAGGAAGCCTGAAGCGCCTGCCGGAAGGCAGGAGAGAAAACAGTCTGTGAGCAGGGTGAGAGGAGTCCTTAAGAATACTGCGAGCTCGGCGCAGACTGTGTTTTTCCTGGATGTCTTTTATAGCAGGAAGTGGAGTCCCTGTGATGCGTTGGGCAGTTTTCACCACCCGCTGCAGGGCCTTGCGCTCAGCAACAGAGCAGTTTCCATACCAGACTGTAACACAGTTGGTCAGGATGCTCTCTATTGTGCAGCGGTAGAAGTTCACCAGGACGGCTGATGACAGCTGGTTCTTCTTAAGTTGCCTTAAGAAAAATAGGCGCTGGTGAGCCTTCTTGACCAGACTGGAGGTGTTGGTGGTCCAGGAGAGGTCCCTTGAGATGTGGGTCCCCAGGAACTTGAAGGATGAGACAGACTCGACGGCCATCCCATTGATGTTGATGGGATCATGTGAGCCTGTTCGTCCCTTCCTGAAGTCCACAATGAGCTCCTTGGTCTTGGTGGTGTTAAGGAGCAGATTATTGTTGGTGCACCAAGTGGCCAGATGCTGTATCTCCTCCCTGTAGGCAGTCTCATCATTGTTGCTGATTAAACCAATCACTGTGGTGTCATCTGCAAATTTGATGATGGTGTTGGAGCTGTTCATGGGCCTACAGTCGATGGTAAAAAGGGAGTAGAGGAAGGGGCTCAGCACACAGCCCTGAGGTACACCAGTGTTGAGTGTGATGGTGGTGGAGCAGATGTGGCCTGATCTAACATTCTGAGGTCTGTTAGTCAGAAAGTCCATGACCCAGTTACAGAGAGACGTGTTGATATCCAGCTCTCTAAGTTTGATCAGCAGCTTAGAGGGTATGACAGTGTTGAATGCTGAGCTGAAGTCAACAAACAGCATTCGTGCATAAGTGTTTTTATTGTCCAGGTGTGTGAGTACAGAGTGCAGTGCTATGGAGACTGCATCTTCTGTGCTCCTGTTGCCACGGTAGGCAAACTGATGTGGGTCCAGTGTGGGTGGTAGAGAGTCTTTCAGATGTGTCAGGACCAGCCGCTCAAAGCACTTCATGATGATGGGTGTGAGTGCTACAGGGCGGTAGTCGTTCAGGCATGTTGGGCTAGAGTGTTTCGGCACTGGCACGATGGAGGTGGTTTTAAAGCATGTAGGTACAGCAGCTAGGTTAAGGGACAGGTTGAAAATGTCTGTGAATACCCCAGCGAGCTGTTCTGCACATGCTTTGAGGACGCGCCCAGGAATACCGTCTGGTCCAGCAGCCTTACGCACATTGATCCGACTCAGTGCGGTGCAAACTTCTGAGGAGGTGAGTGTGATGGGTGAGTGGTCGATTGAGGAAGTGATCTTGGTGTAGGGTTCTTTATTGTCTCTTTCAAAGCGGGCATAAAAGTCATTTAGCTCGTTCAGGAAGGAGACATCTGTGGCTGTGGGTGTGGAATGGCTGGGTTTGTAGTCGCTGATGGCCTGGATGCCCTGCCACATGCGCCGAGGATCAGAGTTGGAAAAGTGCTCCTCTAGCTTCAGCTTGTAGCAGTGCTTGGCCTTTTTGATGCCCCTCTTCAGATTAGCCCTGGAAGTGCTGTAGGCCTGTGCATCACCTGATCTGAAGGCAGTGTTGCGTGCCTTCAGCAGGAGGCGCACCTCCTTGTTCATCCATGGCTTTTGATTTGGGTATGTGGTGATCTGTTTCTGGGTAGTAACACTGTCTATGGTAGAGTTGATGTGTTCCAGAACAGAGGAAGTGTAACTGTCAATGTCTGTGTGAGAGCCGCGGGTGGCCTGGGATGCAAACATACTCCAGTCTGTGTGTTGAAACCTGTCCTGGAGCGTTGAGTCTACCCCCGCTGGCCACACTTTGATGGTCCTCACTGATGGCTTCACACGGTTGATGAGGGGTGAGTACTTGGGGGTGAGGAACAAAGAAAGGTGATCTGATTGACCCAAGTGGGGGAGGGGGGTCGCCGTGTAGGCGTCAGCCATGTTTGTGTACACCTGGTCCAAAGTTTTGTTTCCCCTGGTGTGACACAAAATGTTTTTATGGAATTTGGGGAGCACTGTCTTTAAGTTTGAGTGATTAAAATCCCCCGCAACAATAAAGGCAGCCTCCGGGTGAGCAGTCTGTTGTTTGCTGATGGCCGCATGGAGTTCGTTCATTGCAAACGTAGCATTAGCATCGGGAGGAATATAAGCAGCAGTTATAATGGTGGAGGTGAACTCCCGCGGCAGATAAAACAGTCTGCATTTAACCATTAGAAATTCCAGGTTAACAGAGCAATGTCTCCCAACGATGACAGAGTTTGTGCACCAAGATTTGTTAACATAAATGCATAATCCTCCGCCTCTGGTCTTACCGGAGTCATCCGCTGTTCTGTCCGCTCGGAATGTGTGGTGTTCAGTTAGCGATATAGCGTTGTCTGGTATCCCGCCGTTTAGCCATGTTTCTGTGAAAATCATGACATTACAGTTCCATAATCTTTTGCTGTGGGTGATGCGTAGTCGAATCTCATCCATTTTGTTCACCAGAGACCGTACATTTGCGAGGAAAATGCTGGGTAAAGAGAGCCGGTGTGGCGTTAGCTTTAGCTTAGCTCTTAGCCCTCCACGCTTTCCCCTCCTTTGTTTACGCTCGCATCGCCGTCTTCGAGCACTTCCGCCCGGCCGGGGAGAGCGCTGAGACTCGGTTGATCTAGCGATCGCTGGAATGAGTCGAAGATTGCTGATAAAACTGTCCGGAATGCACAAACCAATATCCAAAATCTCCTGTCGGGTGTACGATGTAAAGGCACAACTGTTCTGCACGAACAGACCCGAAATTAGCAGGAAAAATACTGCAAAATTGCAAAAACTGGAGAGACGCTGGGCCTCGCGTTGTTCACGCGCCGCCATCTTGGTTTTTGCTGTTTTTGCGAATCCACCAGAGGCTGCTTCACCCTCCTCCTTCCCTAAACCCAATCAATAGTGTTTTCAAAAGCACCAATTGACTTCCTTAAACTCTACCGACAGTTTTATAAACAATCCAGAATAACCTCGTCTGATTTGTTTCCACGTTTTCAGATTTTATCACATTCTCACCCTATTATTTACTTCTTTTTTTTTAAAATTATATTCTGTCTCACCCACTTTCTGAAAGCGTTCTTTGCCAGACTTGAACCATGTCATTGTGGTCAACTTCTCTCTGCGTCTCAAGTCAGCCAACATACATAGCAAGCTACTGGTAACAGCAGAAAAGCCATCCATATGGAGGCAAGCGGTCAGCTGGTAAGCGTGAAAAGGCATCATACTGCCCCATAGCATTCGTTTTAAAGACAAAATGCAGCCAATCATACTGTACTCCTGGCTACATAATTCACAATCTCCCAAAATGTATTTAGGGCTATGTTTTCAGAATGAGCCTATAGCACCTTTCACACAGTGATACAGGTAAATATCCAGAAAATAACCAGAACAACTTTACCGTTTTTTTACCATAAAAAAAAAGCGCTGTTCACACAGGCACGGACGTTCACCATTCACACATCCATTCCAAAATACCGGTAAATTCTGACATTATTAACTAAAAATTAGCTCTAAATGTCCGTGCTTGTATTTGTAAACATTGAAGGGGTCGGGCTGATGGTTTCACTTGTTGATGGTTCACTTTTATTTAAAGCTTTAGCATTCATGCAGCTGCTTTGTCCCAGAGAAATCCAAAGGATGTCTAGAAGCGTGAACCGCAGCTACATATTTACACATTTGACTACATTACAAATTCTATGGATAAGTATTGTGAACAACTTCGATGAAAACATATGGAGGAACACTTTCACATGTCGAGATGTACATAATATGTGTGTGTGCTGGCGTTCACCGGCTGCTTCTCATGCACACGTGTCAAGCAGTTTATCATAAGGGTTTTACCGATAATTATTTACACAGTTGGCGTTAAGAAGGAACATAGAAACGTTATCTGACTAACATCTAGCAGCTGAATGTGTCTGGAAAAATATTCAAAGGCTTTTGTTTTCATAAACAACATGGATGTGAATGCGTCTGAGTGTTCTGATTGGCTGGAGTAGACGTCTCACGTCAGCATGTTCTAATCGTGAATGCGCTCTTTCCAGCAACTTTCCTTCTGCGTTCACACAGAGCAGCATCCGGCAAATTACTGGTAGAGTTTCAACTTATCTTTCCGGACAATTGTCGGAACGAATCTACCAGTATTTTCAAAAAGGACCCATTCACATATGATCCCTTTCCAGAAAATTGTCGCAAATTTTCCAGAAAGATCTGTGTGTGTGAAAAGGGCTTATGTTGAACCCAATAGTGTTTTCAAAACCAAACATATAAGAGAAAAGTGCACTAGTTTTACTTTGACTTTGTTTTTATCTATTTTAACTCCTGAAATGTGTTTAAAATCGACACTTTCTACACCTTTTATAACAGCTTCAAAAGAAGCAGTGGTCTTGAAATCTACTACAGGGATTTGTAGGTGATGTAATTTTGATCACCACCACAAATGTGTTAGGATTTCAAAAAACAACAACTCTTAAATCAGTGAAGCACATTTAGAGAAATTACCATCCACACTCCATCCCTTTTAGATAATCATAATAATATTTTGTAATAATAGACATGCTGTTGTAATTGATTTAGTGAAAAATGACGATGTCCTCAATTTTTAAACAATTAAAACAAAAATGCGAGAAATGCCAGGAATGCAGCGAGGGTCTCCTTGATCATGCAGACGTGTGTTCCAGCCGTCACAAGGAGACTGTAAATGAGCTGTGGTTTGTCTGGGATCAGTGCAGAAGACAGCCGATCCATCTCAACTTGTGTCAGCCCGCTTGAAAATACACTCAACAAGCACAGGACATCACAATCACAGTCTGTTCTCACTCTTATTACAGCATACACACACACTTCACCAACACAACATCCCAAAAATACACTCCAGATGAAGCCGGTGGAGCTGTCAGGGGTATCGGAGATGGAGTGAGTTGCTTTTCTGGGCAAACATGGATCAGCCAAGAACTCAAAGGCAAACATGGGCGTCAGGCAGGTTCATTGTTATCCTGTCAGAGGAGAACACGGTGTTAGTCTCGGCCAACCCTTTGGTTTTCCCGCATTTAGGCATAAATTCTGGAGGCCACTGATTTGAAGGGTGATTTCCTGTTTTTTTTCTTCTGTAGTTTTGGAGCAGGTTCATCAAGGGGACGCTACAGATGAGATGCTCCACAGGTAGCACAGACTTCATGTCTATGTAAAGTATGTAAGATATTATCAGTGGACTGGTTATACGTTCCCTTTCTGGGTATTGGATCATTTATCAGACTTATTGTTTAAGATTTCAGTGCTTTGAGGGTTATTCTGATCTACAATGACCTTTGATGGGTTATCAACAAACGTGATTCTGGAAGGTGATATATTCTTTTATAAAAACAAGTGACAAGTTTGCATTCCTGAACTGATAAATGGATGATAATGAAAGATGACACTAACTCTTTAACTGTTTAAACTCCATGTGGAAGCATAGGCATGTTTTAAAAATACACTTTGAGTGTAATTTTAATGTACTTTTCGGCTAAATATTGATTACAAACAGCAATTTTGCAAGAAACATGTCTTTTGAACATTTGTTTGGCTAAATCTGCCAGTTTTATATCACTGACTGAATAGTCTTTCCCTTCATAGCCTGCTGTTCACAAGCATGCATTCACAGTGGTATGAACCATTATAGGAGTGGTCAAACATATATTTATATTATCTGCTATAAATATTATTATTTAAGATACAGATTGTTGCAACCACTACTGTATTTAAAGATCTGACCCCTCATCTTGTTTAATGTCTTTCAGGGGGAGTTTAGACCCCCATAAACACCCCTGTAATTCACACCCTGCATATTATGATTGATATTACAATAGATGGACAGATAGTCGTATAGATATTGTTTTTTTTTTATTTTATTTTATAAATGGGTAGATGTTAAAAATAGATTCATGATAGATATATATTACAATAGATGTGATAAATGGATGGATGGATGGATTAAATATGGCTGATATAATGATAGATATTGCAATAATGACATACTATGATACTTAGAAGCAGATACTATGGTGGATGGATGGATGGATGGATGATTGGATGGATAGACAGACAGACAGACACATAGACGTTTGATGGATCGATTAAATATGGCTGATATGATATTGCAAAAATAACAATATGATGTTGGAGGCAGATACTACGTTGGATAGATTGAAGATAGATAGATAGACGGACGGACGGACGGATGGAAATATGGCTGATATAATGCTAGATATTGCAATAATGACAATATGATAGTTGGAGGCAGATACTATGATGGATGGATGGATGGATGGATGGATGGATAGATAGACGGACGGACGGACGGACGGACGGACGAACGGACGGACGAACGGACGGACGACAGATGGAAATATGGCTGATATAATAATAGATATTGCAACAATGACATACTATGATGGTTGGAGGCAGATACTATGATGGATGGATGAATGGATGGATAGACAGACAGACGGACGGACAGACGGAAATATGGCTGATATAATGATAGATATTGCAATAATGACATACTTTGATAGTTGGAGGCAGATATTATGATAGATAGATAGATAGATAGATAGATAGATAGATAGATAGATAGAT
>CAIGQQ010002490.1:3500439-3532536 GCA_903798035.1 Danio albolineatus
TGTGTGTGTGTGTGTGTGTGTGTGTGTGTGTGTGTGTGTGTGTGTGTCATCCTGAATGGATGTATTTCTAAAGGGTCATTGGAGGTCGGTCAGGAATCAGTGCCAGACGCCTGCCGTGTGTTTCTCTCGTCCTCCATCAGTCTGTGGATTAACCATCTAAAAGAGACGCCTGTGTGTGTCTGTGTGTGTGTGTGATTAGTTAAGCGTGTTTGGGGTTCCTCCCTGATCTGTGTTCACGCTCTCGGTGTCGCAGGAGGCTAGTTTGCGTGAGACGAAGCGTGAGGTGTGTGGAGGATCACTGGTACAGTAAGAGCAGTTTATTGGCGTTAAAAGTACACTAGATCTCTGGGCTTTGGGATGTGACATAACGTGCCGTGCGCTGAAGTTAAATAATACTCCAGATTGGGTTTGACATACTAAACACTTAGAGCTTTTATTTTCTTGGACTTGTGGGGGAAACCGGAGCACCCGGAGGAAACTCACGCGAACACGGGGAGAACATGCAAACTCCACACAGAAATGCCAACTGACCCAGCCGAGACTCGAACCAGCGACCTTCTTGCTGTAAGGTGACAGTTCTACCCACTGTGTCACCGCGCTGACCAAAAAACAAACATAGATATAGAAAATATAGCTAAACAAAATAAGAAAATTAGATATATACTTAAACTATGCTTAATGTTTCCCCACACCGCATGGCAACCTCAAGAAATCACACATTTCCGAGTGTCCTCACACAGGTGAGTGGGTTTGACAAACCATCTGTAGAAAACACACTCTCACACACTATACAACACTTACAGCAGTTTTGCACATTTGCACCAGACAGAAACAAACAAAAAATACATTGTGCGTTTATGAAGTGTGCCTCACACAAGTGAGTGGGCTTTACAAACCACCTGTAGAAACCATCTTCTCCCTATAAACAACTCGTCCCTGCTTACTCTTGCACTTAATTCTCTGAGCACAAACGTTTCCTTTGTAAAATAATCACTTGTTGTTTATTGCCTCTTCTTGTTGAATCACTGAATGCCTATTAATTAATAACCTAATTATAAGCAAATAATATAAATATTATGAGTGTAAACATTAGGTGAGCAGGTTACATTGTAACCCTGTGTCCTAACAACACGCTTCATGACGAGATTTGCAGTGATAAGCAATTTGGCTGTTTGCACCAGACGAAACACAACAGAAATGTAAATACAGCCCTTCAGAAGCACAGAATATGCACGAAATGGTAAGCTTTATAATCGATTTAATACATATTAAACCTCTGAAATGTGAGTCACAGTTTTAAAGTTTAATTTCAAATAGTTTATTTTCAAGATCTGAGGTGAGCTATCTACTGCTGCTTTCAGTATATGGCAATTAATGTCATGTAAAATGGCATTCAGACTCATTATTAGCATTTAACACTGAATACAGCACATGAGGTGTACCTGAGGTGATCATTGTCAGTTTTCTGTTGTTCAGCTCAGCTGCAAGAAAGAGAAGCTGTTTCTAATATATCAAATCGAGGTGTTGGTTAGAACAAAAACTCATTTTATTATGGAGAATATTCCTTCTATCGCATGCCGTTGCTTTTACATAGAACACTTGCTCCAGTTGATTCTTGCGCTTGTTTTGATCCAGGAATGCAATACCTAGCACTGGGTGTCAAACTTACATACGGCACCTCTAATAACCACAGAGAGTCAGAACCTCGGTTTAAAATCTCATTCGAAAGATGGCACCCAATGACAGTATAGTGTCCCCTTCACTATACTGGGGCATTAGGACTCACACAGACCATAGGTTGAGCGCCCCCTTGTGGCCTCACTAACACCACTTCCAACAGCAACCTAGTTTTCCCATGTGGTCACAGATCCAAGTACTGACCAGGCTCAGCCCTGCTTAGCTTCAGTGAGCAACCAGTCTTGGGCTGCAGGGTGATATGGCTGTGCCCCTGTATGTTGCTTTAAACAAAAGCATCTCCTAAATGAATTCATGTAAATGTAAAACTTATAGACTGTATACTCTCTGCCCCGTACGCTTATTTCACGGGCGTCTTTTTAAAACACGAAAGTGAGGCTACGGTGGGAAGAAATTCGAAAGTATAGGATGAGTACTGTAAACATTGCAACAACATGCTGTGTACTACAAACCGCCAGCTGTTGCTGTGATTTCAAAATGCATAAATGGTGTAAACATCACTTTAATATCATTCTGTTCAGTTTATTTTAAACAATTAAAAGCATATTAGGCATCAAACAACGTCACTTTAGGAGTAATACGTGTAAGTGTCCTCCTAGACTTCAGTTCATGGCAGCAGGTAAACACCGTGGGGGCTGCTCTGCTTCAGCCTATGTAACCCTGTGAGAGATAAAACAATGCAGTCACCTGTAGCACACCCCCGTGTTGTCGGTAATAGTGTTGTCCCGCTACTGAAGTTTTAAAAACGTCCATTTCCCGCTAACATCTAAACGCCACTGAACGCGTTCATAAGCAGCTGATTTGCCACAATATTCACCAGTGCTCAACAGAAATGACTGTGATTGGCCATGAAGGTTCATTATTTAATCGCTCTTCAAAGATTACAACCACAGATAGACGGACACTGGATCGTTTTAAAGCCGTGAAGATCAGTCGATTCAAGCGGATCGCTCGTCTGTGTTTGCACTTGGTAAACATCAGCGAAGTACCGCAAGTGCGGTGAACTGATGACCGTCACGGCCAATCACAGGCATTTCTGTTGAGCACTGGTGAACACAACAGCAAATCAGCTGTGTTTAAGAACGCCATCAACAGTGCCTTAAATGTTAACAGGGAAACGGAGGTTTTTATTACATTTCAGAACTGAAATTTTGTATGGTGACGAGTCTAATATAGTGAAAGAAGCAGTTCATTAGCTTGAGTTTGATAAATGGCATCTAAAATGTGTGTTTGGAAAAGAATACGTTAGCTAACTAGATCCATTTCCCTTAACTTGGCTGAAAATGAGGTCTGATATCCCTTTTTATTTTCACTATTCATTCAGAATGGACCGTTGGGTCAGTCGGAAGGTGGTGAAAGTATAAATATGTGTCACTTTCTTGTCGCTGATAAGATATTCAGCCAGGTACACAACATTCCTGTACGACTCAGGCGATACTTCCGGGTATTTTCCCACCGCAGCCTCGATTTCGTTGTCTAAAATGGCGACCGCGTGAAATCAGTCTATTAATGACTTATGACATATTTACTCAAGCCTGCATTTGTTCCTTGAAAATGCTGGTTATCCTGGGATAAGCAGACAAAAACACTCTGCACACCATCTAGCATCTATATAAACCAGCATATGATTCATCTGGAAAAATGCAGATAAGGTTTGTCTCGGATCTTTTTTTTTTTTTAGACTTGAGGACATTCGCCATTATCATCAGGTCCGGGACTTGTTTTGTAGAGCTTTTTTTTCTATACCAATCCGCAGTGTAAACAACTGCTATATTTGGGTCTAAAGAATGCATGAAGGTTTAGTAGTAAACACTTGTGAATAAGATGCTAATCTGCGTCGCTTACAGTAAGCAGCGGTAATCACATGATTCGTCAAGTGTGCGATATTTGCAGCCTGCAGCGAAAGTGTTGTATGGTTTCTACAAAACAAAGGTGCATCAACAGAGCGGTTGGCAACGTGTGGCCACAGATGCTGTTCTGCTGGACTGAATAACACCACACCTTCGTCAAAAGACAGAAACTGAATATGGGAGATGGATACAGTCATTGTACGCTAGATACACACCTGAAAATATTTGCTCTTTGGAGGCGGCAGTGCTTGTACAAGCTGAATTAATGTGAGTGAGGAAAACCTGAAACTGTAAAAGTGGCAAAACAAGTGAGTCAGTGTTTTGGAAATGTTGAACTATTTGTTTCTTTTCATACGGTAAAAATAAGGTAAAAAAACAACAATTAAGCAACAGTTTGCATATTTTCTGAGTCACAGGTGTTTTCTGTTTATTTGTGGACAGGAATTGCATTTTGAGACATCGATCTTGTCGTCTTATGGTGTTAAGAATTCACCTCTACAGTTTAACAAAGTGACATGTTGACCTTTTTTAGTAGTTTGAAAGAATATATTGTATAAGAAACCATTTTATGTTGAAATAAGTTTGCAAAATAACATAAAATGTACAGTACTTGCAGTTTATTAGCAGGTTTTTGTAACACCAGTGCAGATGAAATATATATATATATTTTAATAAATGTCACCTTTCAAACATTTGAACATCAAAAAATGTTTGAGGAAAAGTCAAATAATGTAATTCAAAAGCATAAATACTGTCAATTATCATCATTTTCCCTATGCATTTATATTTTAGAACATCAGTTTAAGCTAAATTGTTTTGTTTTTTTACTCAATATTTATTTCAAAAGTGTTTTTTCAAGAACTCAAATTTATTAAAAATACACCAGAATTTCATTTAAGTTAATGAAAGTTAAAGGTTTTACTTGTTTCTTTCTATTCAGATATAATTACTTTTATTAAGTAGAGTTCTGCTTGTATATACAGTATAATGCTGCAAATTAGGCCATATTTAAGGTCCACATTATTACCCTCCTTCCAAAATTATTATTATTATTTGTCTACAGAACAAACCACTTTCATTCAATAACTTGCCTAATTAACTTAATTTGCTTAGCTAATTAACATTGAGCCTGTAATGTGCACCTTTGTTAACAATTTATTTTGCTGGTCCATTTGAGTATTAGTAGACTGTCTACTTAACATCTGTAGATACTGACATTGAACAGACATTTAACTGACTATAAGAAACTTTGCAAGTCAACTTAAACCCTAACCCAAACCCCAATCCGAACCGAACAGTCTACCTGTAATCTAATGAGAATTAGTTGGCATGTAGATGCACTGTAACTTAAATTCAACAAACAGACCATCAAAATAAAGTGTGACCTAATTTTAAGCTGAATACTAGTATCTAGTATAACTAGTATAGAGTTATTTACTGGCAAAGATAAGATAAATATATATATACTCTTGAAATCTCTTTTTTTTTTATATTTCCCAAATGATGTTTAACAGAGCAAGGAAATTTTCACAGTATGTCTGATAATATTTTTTCTTCTAGAGAAAGTCTTATTTGTTTTATTTCAGCTAGAATAAAAGCAATTTTTAATTTTTTAAAGACTATTTTAAGGTCAAAATTATTAGCCCCTTTAAGCTATATTTTTTCCCGATTAGTCTACAGCAGTGGTTCTCAAACTGTGGTACGAGCACCACTAGTGGTACACAAGCTTCCTTCTAGTGGTACACGGAGGATTCGCTGAATAATTAAAGTAAAAAAATGAACACACTTTTAACCCTTTTACGCATACGATAACACTGATGTGATCAGTAAATTGATTTTAATAGGCTAAACCTTTTATTTAAGTGGCTGACAATAATAAACATTAATTAGAAGAATTAATCGGCCTCGTTTTTGAACTGTGCAGTGCTGTAGCTGCTTAATTAGGCCTACTACGCTACTGTACTTCAATACCGGTTATTATGGTAGTACTTCTAGGGACTATTTTTTTCTGTGGTGGAACTTGGAGAAAAAAGCTTGAGAACCACTGGTCTACAGAACAAACCATCATTATACAGTAACTTGTCTAATTACCCTAACCTGCCAAGTTACCCTAATTAACCTAGTTAAGCCTTTAAATGTCACTTTAAGCTGTATAGAAGTGTCGTGAAAAATATCTAGTCAAATATTATTTACTGTCATCATGGCAAAGATCAAATAATTCAGTGATTAGAAATGAGTTATTAAAACTATTATGTTTAGAAATGTGTTGGAAAAACCTGCTCTCCGTTAAACAGAAGTTGGGGAAAAAATAAACAGGGGGGCTAATAATTCAGGAGGGCTAACAATTCAAGGCGGTTAATAATTCTGACATTGCACAAAAGCAGCTTGCGGTGATTTGGAGCGGAAGCACTCTGTTAAAGCTCACTGAAAGAGAAGAGAAGAAAAAGTGATGGAGGAAGTCAGGTGAAGTGGAATGGCAGGTACAGATCTGAACGCTGTCGTAACTCAATCCTGAGGGTCTGACTAGAGCATAAAGGGCTGTCTGAGCTCCACGAAGAGACGTCAGGCCCACCAGAGAATCCTCTTTAAACCCCCGGCGCCTCCTCTGAAACACTTCTCACCTTTAGCCTCGGTCTTTGTTGTGCGGCGCTTCTTTTTCCTCTCAGAGTAACACAGATTTTTCTGGTTCACTGCTCTTCAGGCTGAAATCGCTGCTTGGTTGCAGACGTGACAGAATGCCTTTGTTTGTCTTTTTTCTTCTGTGGGTCATCAGCCGGCTGAACTCCGACCTCATCATAAACTCAATCAGAGCTGCTGAAGGATGTTTTTTTTCAAGGAACTTCAGATCCGGCCGATGACAGTAATAATGCTGAAGTATATGAGTGAAGCTGGTGAATTAGCGATGTGTGTAGTGGTGATTAGTGGAGCAGAAGTGTGTTGACAGACTGACTCAAATCCTCAGTTCAACACCTTTAATCCTGTGACACTAAAAGTAGTGAAACCGACATCAAAGAAGTGAGTCTTAAAGGGGTAGTTCACGCAAAACTGGACATTTCCTGCTCATTTACTTACCCACAGGTCATCCGTGATTTAGGGGACTTTTTTTTGCTTGAGTAGAACATTAAGGAAGATTTCGAGTCCTTGGTGATTCATAAAATGGCAGTGAATGGTGATAGGTGTTTTAGATTTAATACAAACAAGTCCAAATCAATAGCCATGGCTCCTTATGCACTCAAAAAAAATCAACTAGGCATGTATTGGATTTACAAAATAAAACTTTGCCAGATTGAAAAGAACAAATCAAGTTTACGTATGTTAAATGATTAAATCATGTTATTTGAAACTGAATCAAGAAATAATCAAATGAATTTGATCAGAACATGTTGATTCAATAAGACAGACGCTTCAAATCGACTAATCTCACTCTGGAGAGTCACTTCGCGTATATCAGTAGGTGGCGGTAGTGCGTTTGGATGTCACCATACGGAAAAAGCAAGAAGAAGAATCACCGCGCGTGCTCGGCAATGTTATGTTGTTGGTAGGGCTGTAACGATACGCGATATGAAACCGAAATCGCGACACTAAGATCCACGATCCTGTGTCGCGATTTGATAAGGAAGAATCGCGACACACCCGTGACTAACTTTTCAATCATGTAACGCCTTCCTGCAAAAGTTGAGCTAGTTGAAGAAGAACGTGAGGAAACATGGCAAGATTGCGGACCCTCCCTCTTCATATAAGTCAGCAGTATGGCAACATTTTAGCTACCCAGTGGAGATAAAGGATAGCAATTGCATGATCGACAAGACCCACACAATATGCCGTAAGTGCTAGTGACAGCATATAATACAGCATATTTTTTTTCCGCATATAAGATGCTTTGCTCACACTGTTAATCTGGCTGCACAGAGAGGGATGGGCGTTCACCAGATGTCCCGACTTTAATATGGGGTTCTCTGAAACTATGAATATTTAACTTTAATTTTATATAGGCTATTTTATTTACCAAACCAACACAATCTCACGGCAACTTGTGTTTTGGCGCTGAAGCATTTAGCGCGCTTGTTTTGAAGCGCATCACCGCAAAGGTTATTCGTTATTCTTTTTTATCTAGTAAATAACTGACCAACCAAAACTACATCAATATTAATATACAAATTATACCTAACGAAATTCGTTTCAAAAAGATATTTTGTCCAAGAAAAATGTATGAATTATATTTTTGTTTGTGCCTGTCCAACTGTGCGGTGAAAATGTGTTCCGCTCAGGGGAAAATAAGAATTTAATAGTTCACAGCAGAAAGGGCACGGTCCGTGCGGGCTTTCTCCATCTTCTCAATTGTGTTGGCACAGCTAGGTTCAGTTTGGAGGCATTTTGACGCCAGTGTCCATTCCGTGTCAATGAAATGGAAAGTTAGCGACATGTAAAGTGTCCTTTCTGTACTCGACCACATCTGTTGTAAGTGAAAAATACTCGACTGTGGTGGAATTGGGCTGTTGCAGCTCACCACGGATACCGTAGAATAGCTGTTTTGGAGAAATATGTACGTCCGGACAATTCATTATAGCTGTCGGGTGTGGTTACGAGGTCTCCGAAAGAAAAAAAAAGTATTGAAAGACACTATTTTTTTCGCAGAGATTCTTGGTTACTGCATCAGTGCATTTGTTATACCTTACATTGTCCCTCCTATTTTTTGTGCATCGCTTAAATGCATCACTAATTGATGGCTGCACCTGTTCGTCTGACTTCTGCGCTCGATTTTTTCATACTGCATTGGCCATTTTGGCAGCCTCATTCTTGTGCGCTTTGTATAAATGAGTTGTGTTTCCTCCACATGCTGCCACATTTGTCAGGTAAAGTTTACATCTCTTAAATGTAAGAGAACTTGATTGAAAAAGAATTTTCAACATGCTCGAATCATCTCAACAATGGAGTTTAGTTCTGTTTGTTTTTCAACAGTATTTTGTTACAAAAAAAAACAGAAGTGTTATAGCTTTGTCTATTTATTTATTTTATATTTGGCTATTTATATAGTTAATAATTTGCATGGTTAATCTTGTTCTTTGGTGTTCAGTTTATAAAGATTTGTCAAATGTTATTTGATAAAAAAATATTGTTAAAAAAAAAAAATCCCACCCCTCACGAAAAAAATCGTGATACGAATCGAATTGTGGGTCAAAAATCGTGATACGAACCGAATCGTGGATTTGGTGTATCGTTACAGCCCTAGTTGTTGGCTACATGTTCTCTATACATTTTATACTTTTACATTTTGAATAGGAGTACCAATGTGAAGTAAGCTGTTTAAACTCAATTTGTGAACAAAATAATGTTAACGTCCTCCAGGTATTGCTTGGGGACCTGTTTTCTTAAGAGCCAAGGTTATTTTGTTGGCTAAATGTTTCTTATACATTTTATGTTACATATTACAATTTTGGATATTATATAACATTTTGTATCAGAATATTAAAGTAAAGAAATTTGTTTAAACGTGATTGGTGCCTGCAAAAGGCTATAATAAAAGAAAAATATAACAAGTTTTCTGTCCTTTTTTGTGTTAATTTACTTCATTTTAAATCTTGCTTAATAGTACTGTCATTTAAACAATGTAATTTAAACAATATTGAACAAGAAATGTACTAGTTGATTTAACAAGACATAATTTTGTTAAAGTAAAGCTTTAGTGTTACATTGAGTAAATTAGAATAAATTTAATTAGAATAACACAATACAAACATTTTAAGTCAATTAGTTGCAAAGAAGTTAGACTGACATATTGAAACCATGTTTTATCTACAAATGTGCATTGTGTTCATACAACACGTTCAAAGCAGTTCAGGTTTACTTGATTGGATTAGATGCATAAAGGGTGCCACGATTAAATTATGTTCATTCAACAATTTTTTTTTCAGTGTGACGTCTTGTGAAGTAAAATGATTGGTCCGTTTAAGAAATGAAACATTATTTACAGCCTGGTCAAACAGTTCTGGGTGTTAATATTAGCTTGGGTTTAAGTCGTGACATCACATGACCAAAATTCAATGTTTAGCCTGTGTCTGAGGACAGGGTTATTTTGATGTCCATTAATGACGCCACATGACGTTGACTTTAGGTTTTGATTTTAGGTTGTGTTGGAAAATGACCAAAATTTACCATCGAGTCAACATCTTAAACCAACGTCAAATTGACATAAATACTGACATTTATTCGTCAGGTATGGCAACCGAAATCCAACGTCTGATAAACGTCACAGTGGTAACGTCCACAAAACGTCGACATCATTAGATGTTGATAGATTTTTGGTTAGACATTGACGTCGGTCTGATGTTTGGTTCTGTCGTCAACCCGATTTTCATTTCCAAACCAACGCAACATCCCCACAACATTGGGGTACAACATCTATGGCTCCATGACCATGGCCAGTTATTATGATGTAATGTCTTGGCTGTGTATTTAAACATGGCGGTTCCTTTGTTTTCATTCTCCTGGCTTGTACACACGCTATCTCTGTAAACTCTGTTAACCCTTTTGGTACCCTTTTGTCGTGCTAGCTATGCAAAGGCTGCCCAAAAAGTGGTACGGTACGGTTCGCATTTAGGTACCTTTTGACAGTGTAAACGGGTCATAAGCATACCAGTCAACACTCCCGTTTTTCCCAGGATTCTCCCGTATTTTACAGTTATATCCCGCTATCATCCCGTAAAGCCATTTTCCTGTATTTCTCCCGTTTTTTTTTTGTCTTTCTATGAAGGGTGACAGTAAACATTAAAGAGCCGATCTTCCCTATACGCAACCCATACCGCCGAACCACCAGGGGCCGCCGCTTGCTCTTAAACGTGAGTCTGTTCTGTGCTTTCGGTTTATTTAGGCATGAAGCACTTTCAAATAAATATAAAAACGGCGGGGTTCTCTTTCCTTTTCATTACAGGTGCCGTCGCTCCTCCTATGCTATCCTTAAAACCGTCATAAATCAGTGCGTGACGCAGCTGACGCGCTCCATAGAGATAAACAGACGCTGTTTCCCAAACGGATTCTGTACATGCGATTTGAAGCGTAGCGAAAGTCTGAGTTTTGGGTGCGTGTTTGAACAGACATATACACATAATTAATAATAATAATAATAACAACAAGAGCTAAAGATGTCGATCTTGATGGGTTTTATTTTTTTCAAACACAACTGATTTTGTCCTAAATGAGCATGAAACGTTAGGAAAGTTTGTAATAAAATTCCACCAAAATTGTTTGTTAATGTATATTATTTATTTATTTTTTTGTAAATAGTAATATAAATAAAAATCTTACTGACCATTTAACTATGTATTTACAAAGAAACTGCTCCAGAAGAACATTTTCACATCCCAATGTTGACAGGTATGGCCATAAGAGGCTTTTAAAAGCAATCATTCATCATCGGTGTAATATAATTGTTTTGAATTGTTTTAAATTAATTTTAATAGACTGCAGCTTCACACAGGAAGAAAAAAAATGGTTGTGCCCAACAAAGCCTGACACATCTCAAGGTTTTTTTTTCCCTCTTCACTTCGTCAATCAGTTTTTTCCTCGCCACTATCACCACTGGCTTGCTTGGTTTGGGACTCTTGGAGCTGCGCATCGATGGATTTGCTCTTCAGTGTTTGATCTTTCAGCAGTGAAAGTTAAATCACAGTGAAGTGAACAACACAGGCTCATTCTGAAAGCGTAGTCCTAGAAATCTGAGATTTTAAAAAAACGTACACAGCGGCCTCTCGAGGATTCGCGAAAACAAAAAGTGCAAAAACACGTACCTCCCAGGACGTATTTTGCAGCCTCCAGAAACGTACATGGGGCTACTTTTTCAGAATGAGCCTGGGTCAGAACTGAACCAAACTGAACTTCAACCCTGAAATCTGGACTTCACCAGAACTTCTGTTAAGCTGCTTTGACGCAATCTACATTGTAAAAGCGCTAGAGAAATAAATATGAATTGAATTGAATAAATCACTGAATCTGATTGTTTAGGTCATACAATCACTTCATCAAAAATTCATTCACATCTTGTCTGATCGAACATGTCACTCAGATCAGTAGGATGTAGATGTGCTGTGTTTGTGTACTCTGAGCTGTGTGAATAGTTGATCTGACCCTTAACTAACAGCAGCAGTCCTGTAATGAGAGTGTCTGTCTTCCTCCTGGCCTCTGAAAGCTGTTTGTTTTCCTTCTGCTAGAATCGCTCCTCCACACAAAAGAGCACACGATTTCTGACATGAAACATGGAGGCTCGGATAACAAACAAAGAGCTGAGATAAGCGGAGAGAGAAGGTGTTTCATACGGCTATCTCTTCGTCTCTCATTCACTTCAGTCCATCTCCACAGCTCTGTTACCCGTGTTTAGATGTTCTCAGTGTGTTTGAAAAGTTGATGTACAGTCAATTAATGACGTTTACGCTGCAAAAAATACCAGATTATTTGGCAGATTCGCTTGTTTTGAGGAAAAACTTGCTTAATTTTGACATATTTCTGAAAACAAGACCTTTTTTGTTGTGCCACAATGGCTAAACTTCTAAGGGCTAAAATTAGAAAGAAATATAAATATAAAGACAATAATTAAAAACAATTCAATATATAAATAATAATGCTAAATAAATGCTTAACTTTATGATGAAATAAAACAGAAACAAAAATAATATACATAAATAAAATACAAAGAATTAATAAACATTCTGTGAAATTAAAAACCATTCAATATATAAACTAATCAAATATAAATTTTAAATAAATTATTAAATTATGATTAAATAAAATAAATAAAAAAGAAACAAAAAATTATATAAATAAATAATATAGAAAAACAATTAATAAACATTCTATAAAAGTAAAAACTATTTAATATTTAACTGAATCAAACAAAATAGCAAATAAATATAAACCAAAATTTGTGAATTTAAGTTCTATACAACTTAAAACTATCCAATATATGAGTGTATCATATAAAATACCATACTAAATAAATCCTTAAAATTGTGATAAAATACAATACAAACAAACAATAATAAAAATACAATATGTAAAAATTTTATAAAATTCTATAAAATTAAAAACTTATAAAATAATAAAATAATTTAGTATAAAGTAATATACTAAATAAATTAACTAAATAAATAAAATTAGATAAAATAAAATAAATTAAAATAAGATTAAATAAAATAAAAACAAAAAATAACATAGATATGAAAATAGATAAAATAAAGACAATTAATAATTATACAATTAAAAACAATTCAATATATAATCAAATGAAAATGCTGAATACATTTTTAACTTTATTATAAATTAAAATGAAATACAAGCAAAAATGCTATAAATAATTAAAATATTACATATTAATTCAAATGATAAAGAAATATAAAAATAAAGACAATAGTTCAAATTAAATAGTGCAAGTTTTAAATTATAATATTAAGAACTATTTAATATGTAAATTAAGAAAGAAAAACGAAATAAATCCCTAAATTTAAGATTAAAGTAAAATAGAAAGAAATAATAATACAAATAAATAAAATACAAATTATTAATAAACATTCGATAAAATTAAAAATTATTCAATATATAAGTTAATTAAATAAAATGCTAAATAAATTCTTAACTTTGATTAAATAAAATAAGTAAAATAAACAAAAAATAATATTATATTAAATAAAATTAAATAATTCAATGTTTAAATTATAATATTAAAAACTATTTATTATTTAAATTAGTTTAAGTAAAATACTAAAATACCCACATTTATGATCAAATAAAATAAAATAGAAACAAAATGTAATAAAAATAAATTATAAAATAAATATATAAAAAACTATAAATAAATAAAAAAATAAAATATATAAAGATACAAAATGATTAAAACATTATTAAAAATTAGATCAAATTAAAAACTATTCAATATTTGCAATTAATTAAAAAAAAGACATTTCAAATAGTGGTGATTGGTCACCAATAATCCCTGCTTGACATTGCGCTTTCTGCATTGTGATTATTGCAGATGTTTACGCTGAAACCATGCAGTCCTAAAGTGCACAAACATTCTGCGCGGAATGTACGAGTTATCTGAGACATGCAGATATACCTTGCCGTATCCTCTGCAGGGGAAACGCAGATGTCTGAAGTTCAGCCACTGGTTTGCAGCGTTTGATAAGTGTGTGATTCTGCCGTCTGAATGCGCTCAGACAGGAAAACACTTGTCATTTGAGCAAATAGCAGCAGACGGAGCGATAGACGATGTGCCGGTGTTTCTGAGACCCTGCATCCAGACGGGACCCTCTGAGGCTGTTAGTTCAGCACCGCATTCCAGCTTAATCTGGAAAGTGCTGCAGGAAGGAAAATACTGCAGAGATGATACAGTCGCTGAATAAATAAATAATTAGGAAAATGATTTATTTTTAGTATTTTTATTTAATTAATTTATATATTGAATATTTTTTATCGAATTTTAATAAAATTTTTAAAAGTATTTTATTCATTTTATTTAGTTTTTTTTTATTTTGTCATAATTTTATAGCATATAACAAATATTTGATCCATTTACTGAATATTTTACATTTTATAAGAAATATTTTTTATATATTTATTGTGTTTTATTTGATTCATTTATATATTGAAAAGTTTTAAATTTGATCTAATTTGTATTAAAGTTTTAAATATTTTATTTATTTTTATATTTATTTAGTATTTTAATTGAATAGTTTTTAATTTTATAGAATTTGTGTTTAATCTTTGCATGTTTTAATATGATTCATTTAAATATTTAAGTATTTAGTTTTATTTACATTTTATTACACTTAAATAATGTATTATTATTAGTTTTGTTTATTTTATTTTATTTAATCATAATTTTTATTATTTAGTGTTTTGTTTAATTTATTTATATTTTAAATAGTTTTTAATTTGATCAAATTTGTATAAATATTTTAAATATTTTATTTATTTTAAATTTTTTTAGTATAATAATTTATTCATTTAAATAATGAATAATTTTTAATGTTATAGAATTTTTATTAGTTTTTAAATATTTTATTTATTTTTATATTTATTTGGTATTTTAATTGATTAATTTAAATGTTGAATATTTTTTGATTTATAATTTTTATTGAATAACTTCCTTGATTCATTTAAATATTTAATTGTTTTTAATTTTATATAAATTTTATTACACTTTAAAATATTTTATTTATAATTTTTTGTTTGTTTGTATTTATTATTATTTTTGTTTCTATTTTATTTTATTTTATAATAATTTTTAAGGATTTGTTTAGTATTTTATTTTTCATTATATATTGAATAGTTTTTAATCAAGTTTTTATATTTATCTTATATTATTTAAATAAGTTTTTTATTAGTTTTGCATTTAATTTCTATTTTATTTTATTCATTTATATATTATATGGTTTTTAATTTTATTGGACTTGTATTTAATTTTTAAAATAATTTTCTTAAATTTTATATTTATTATTTAATTCACTATAATATTGAATTGTTTAAACATTTATAGAATTATTATTTCAGATATTTTAATTAATTTATTTATTGTTATTATGTTTAATAATACTAATTTTAAGTGATGCTGATATTCTCGAACTATCACTGGAAATTCTATTTTACATGATGCAATCTGCTTTAATTTTGTGTCAATGGTTTTTCTATTGACCTACTTTCTTTGCATAATTGAATGAAATAACAATAATAATAATTACTATTAATATTATTATTATTTTCATAATAGTCATTCTACCTGTTTTATTGTAAGCTCAGATAATGGTTCAATTGCATCTTGATGGTTATGCAAAAATAGCACATAAGCATCAGTTTTAAAGCTTTGTTTATTTAAGCGAAATCTGCCAGAATATACTAAATAATATAGTTTATTTGATCATTAGAGCTAATCATTTTACATGACTTCACTATGAGAAATCATAAAGCGTAAAATAAGACTATAATGTTATGCAGTTATTGTGTAAATCAGCTAATGTCTTTAATCCGCTAATAATGGTTATGTGAAAGGTGTCTCTGTTTTTTTTTAAATGATGTCATCAGTTCCTGGCATTCTAGAATATGCAAATATGAGTATGTAATTAATTTGTGTCTTGTAGTTCCAGTAGTGTGAGATGTTTTGTACCGTCACCCCGCCTATGAACTACTGTTCTGCATTGTAAACATTCCTTTGACGAACGTGATGATGGTGATCGTCTGAAAAAAAAGAACTCCACAATCGTGGCACAGACACAAACAAATGCCACCGACAGACGACAGGATACCAGAGCAGAGCCTGCCAGCTTCCTCACACTGTCTGTGAACAACACAAACAAACAAAAACAATACAGCACAGCTGGAGAACTGCAGAGGGTTTATTTTATTTTGTTTGATTTGATTTAGTTTTATTTATTTATTCATTTTTTTTATTTTTTTATTTTTTTTGTGTTTTGTTTTGATTAATTGTGTTGTATTTTCTTTTAGTTTATTTTGTTTTGTTTTATTTTATTTTTTTATTTTTTATTTTTTTATTGTGCTTTGTGTTTGTTTTATTATTTAGTTTGATTTGTTTTATTAATTTTTTTTAATTATTTTTTTTTATTTATTGTGTTTTGTTTTAATTTATTTTGTTTTTTTTGTTTTGTTTAGTTATACGTTTTATTTTATTGTGTTTTGTTGTTTTAATTAAATTTAGTTTTATTTGATTTTATTTAATTTTGTTTTTCTTTTAATTTGTTTTACTTTGTTTTTTATTTACTTTTATTTTAAATTTATTTTATGTTATGTTATTGTGTTTTGTTTTATTTTATTGTGTTGTTTTGTTTTATTTAGATTTATTAATCTTAATAAATCTTTAAAACATCTTAAACATTTCCTGAAATTTTTAAACAACATAATCATGATAATTTAGCTTGGAATCACAGAAATTGGTGAAGAATGTGCAGGTATATTCAAATGCACTAAAATATTTCTCAATATCATTTAATTTTCTGTATTTTTCATCAGATGAATGCCCCTATTTGCTTTACGATTTCTCCCCCCAAAGTTGTTACACTGTAAAAAAATCCAACCTACAAACTCAGTTAATTGGACATATTTTTGAGCTCAGAGTTGAACTGTCTGTTCAATTAAAGTAAAAAATCAGCTGAGGAGACTTTCAATTTAGATTTCTATATATATCTTCAAAAAAAAAAGAGTTGAGTTAACTTAAAAAAAATTTCAAGAGTTCAGACTTAGATAATGCTTGACTATTTTAGCAGGTTTGGCATGCTGTTCCGGGAGAGAACCCTGAGCTCGGAGATAGATGAGCCCAATGCTCCCGCCTGCTCAATAATCATTATGGAGGATACGAGATCAGGTAGTTCTCGATAACTTCCTAGGAATAGACCACCAACTGCGCCAGTTTGTATGTAGTAGGTGCTTGTGACTTTAACTTTTGTTGCATGTCTTTGAATGTAGGATGAAACCGGAGTACCTGGGGAAAACCCACGCGAACACTGGGAGAACATGCAAACTCCACACAGAGAATGTTGACCAGCTCAGTTGCCGTTTCAACCTTGCTGTGGGGCAACAGTGCTAACCACTCAGTCACCGTGTCGGAATTGCAGAGGCGGGAGAAGGGATGGATGGGGGGGTTTCCAAAGCAAAGACGAGAGATGAAGTTTAGGCTGGATATTTATATTAAATTTGGAATGATCCGATTGGCTAGTTAGTGATTAGTGATAGGGATCAGCTGTAGCAACCCCATCACGTGCTCCTCTCGAAATTTGTTTGTGAAACTTCACAAAGCAACCGGCTGCAAAGAAAGTTCGAGTTTATTAAACTTCAGTGTTTGAAGTTGTGCCAAATTATTACGTAAACCAGCCTTTTCGGTCAACTTGGTACAACTTAAACCACTGAAGCTAAATAAACTCATGATAACTAATGATAAACTCAACATTTCTTTGCAGCCGGTTGCTTTAAATCTTTAAAGAGCCCCTATTATACATTAAAAAGGGTCATATTTTGGTTTTGGGGGTCTCCAACAGCAGGCTAATATGCATGCATGGTCAAAAAACACTTTCATTGTCTTATAATCTGCATTTATTTTTACCTCATTATGCCAGCGACTCCTATATGAATCGTTCAGCGATTCATTTGTTCCAAAACCCCTCCTTAGCGCGATGCTAAACTGCGCTGATTGGGCCGATGACCCAGTCTGTTGCGATTGGTCGACATCATTCAGCACGAGAGAATGCCCACCACGGCTTATCAATAGTCATAGTGTGTGCGTGAGCATATCTGCCAACACTCGCTTTTCCCGGGAGTCGCCCGTATTTCAGACACCTCACCCCCGAAACTAACCCCCGGGTCTCCCAGCGTATCACTCTATTCTTAACCAGAAGTAAAAACAGTGACACACATGCAGTATTAGTGCACACAGCGGCAGAAGCTGAACCATTATGAAACAGGACCGCCGCATGTGTGTAGGAGAGCTGATGTAGCTATAGCAACGACAAACAGAGGAACACGAGTTCACAAACACATTTTAATCCGTAAACAAAGCTGCACACGTCTCATTTACAACGTTCTTTTAGACGCGATATGAGAATACAAGTTAACCAGATACACCACAAGCGGCTACAAGTTACAAAACACAATTAAATATACATTTACAAGCTGGAGAAAACAATGAGGCGACCGTTTTAATCACACACACTCAACATTTGTTGGATAGCAGGCCAGATTCACCGTCAGGCCACCGGGAAATGTCCCGCTGCTCCCTATGGCCAGTCCACCCCTGCATACATCAATAGTCTTTTCTGATCCTTCCTTTAAAGAGCCCATATTATGGATTTTTGAAAATGACCTTCCATGCAGTGTGTTACACAGCTCTAAGTAAAGTGAAACGTCCAGCTAAGGCTTAAATCTGAAAGTGCAAAGTGTTTAAAACGATTGATTCATATATAAAAGATTCGACTTATTGTTGTTTAAATGAATCGTTATTAGAACGAGTCTTTAGCCGTTTCGGCTTGACGTCAACGCGAAACATAATAGTTGCGCGCACAGACCCGGGAAAATTTGAACTGCCCGGCCCTGCCCACAGACAGGAAGGAAAAGTGGAAGACAACAAGCCCTGTATTGCAGTAAGTGTTGTAGCATAACCGGCTAGAATAACCGCATAACCAGCGGGACAGCAGTGACGTGTGATCTGAGTAATATCTAAGTAAATCTTTATACTGTTTGATGGCAGTATAAAGATTTAGAGAGAAGTTATTGACAGCTTTTGGTTTTCGCGTTTTGCTCTTTGTAGACGGTCCCTAAGGACCGGTCTCTCTGCCCCCTGCACACAGAGTTTAATATTATGCATCCAGCGCGTAGGCAAAGCTCATTTTTAGGAAAATAAGGTTGTAGGCGATTGTATACATTGCGACGGTTGAAAAGAGGTGCTGTTTGTGTAGGAACAATGTTTCGGTCATGAGTTATTGATCCGGAAAACACGACTGCTGCTAATTTTACTGAACTTATCGGCATTCCGGTTAAATCATGTCCCGTAGACGCTGTGCTCTGAAGTGCGAGGGAAAAGCTGTGTTATTTTCCCTACCTGGAAATCTCTTTTCCCTACCTGGAGTGGTTGAGGTTTTTTTCGTAAAATACCTGAGAATTACATCCTCAACACGGTGCTGTGTTCACGTCATTTCTCTGAAGAGAGCTACACAAATCTACCAGCTTACGACGCGGGATTTGTTGCACGGTTGTTGTTAAAGGATGGATCAATACCCAGTTTATTTGGACCTGCGTGTTCTTCCAGTCTTGTTGACCGTAACAAGGTAAATATGGATGTAGTTGTCTGTATTGTGTTTGCTCCGTGCAGCATGTAGCGGTAGCCATTTAGCTTACTGCCGAATGTAACTATTTGTTGGCTTACAATAGTCCATGAAGTGTTAATTATTACTGAATGTTTGTTGTTATGATGAAGAATATAGCAATACGCTGTTGTACAAAAGCAGTAATTTGTTTTCAATATGTTCTGGCATTGGGACGTAACGTGGTGGACATGACGTGGTGACGTGACGTGGTAGCGTCACGGAAAGGAGGTGCTTGGGGAAAAAGACTCGCTCAGACGATTCATATGGGAGTCGGTGGGAAAATGAGGTAAAAATCAATAGATATTATAAGACATCGAAAGTGTTTTTTAACCTTGCATACATATCATCCTGTTGTTTGGGACTTCAAAAAGTGAAATTTAACCGTTCTCAACCCACCATATGGGCTCTTTAAGAAACGGTGCTCCGAATCCTCCGTTGTAAGCGTGTAGATTACAGAAACACTCCTCAGAGGGAACAGAGCACAAGGTTGGGCTATAATGCTGAAACATTTCTGCAGAAATAAACCTCAACCACTGACTCTTCACAGTCTCATCTCTGGTCCATCTGCACACTTCCAGTAATATCCAGCTGAGCACATGTCTGCTACAGTCTCTTCTCTGTGTTGCCAGATGTAGCTGATTCCAGTCCAAACCCTATCTAAAAGGTTTTTACCTGCACAATCAAATTCAAAACTGCCCAATCTGGCAACCTTTGCTGTTGTTTGTGGGCGGGGTTGGGGGTTTTGAATCTTCCCCGGTCTGCGCGTGCAGAAATGGGCGGGGCTAAGGTTTCGTGTTCACGTCATGCCGAAACGGCTAAAGACTCGTAAGCACGGCGATTCATTTGAGGAACTATGAGTCGACTCTTTTATGGATGAATCAATAGTTTTAAACACTGTGCACTTTCAGATTTAAGCCCTAGCTGGACATTTCACTTCACTTAGAGCTGTGTTACACACTGCATGAAGATCATTTTCAAAAACCCATAATAGGGCTCTTTAAACCACTGAAGCTTCATAAACTCAATTTCTTTGCAGCCGGTTGCTTTCAATCTTTAATTTAACCTTTTATTTTTTGAACATATGGAGAAATCAACATTTAAAGTCTCCTCAGCTGATTTTTAAAAAAAGTTTTTACAGTGTAGGTGTCCAGCTCATTGTTTTACAGTACAGTACAGTACATTGTGCTGTAATCCGGGCCTTTAACTCAATAACAGCAGAGAATGTGAAGTATTTCTTTGCAAAATAGAGTGTGTCATAACTGACAGACAGGTATTTGGTATGTTTTCCATCTTCGTGGCCTCTGCTCTGACCCGTTTCACGCTGCGAGACGCTCGTTCAGGCCGGTGACATCAGTATCTGGACCAAAACATCCCAGTGTGAGGCCAGACAGGCTGCTTTACTTCACACACACTTCACTCACGCACACATGCACACACACACACATCTGTTAACTGTAGTCTCTAGTTCTTCAAAGTCCCAAAGTGATCGCTGGAATCACCTCCACCTCAAAAACATCCATCCTGCATTTAAAGTGGCAGGCGAAAAAACTGCGGGTGTTTACAGCAAACATAACAATACATATTAAAGAAAAACTATTGATAAAACCTTCAGTGGTATCTCGGTCAAACCAAATAGCACTGGCATAATGACCCTTATCTTTTCTTCCACATCGTCTCGGTTTGAGTTATTTTTATTGGTGTCACACTGTCAGACACCACACAGGTTATATCATCGTCTTCATGTGCTGAATGAGTTTACCCTGACTGATTTGGGCCATTATTTGAGCAGGTGCCCGTGTTCACTGTAAATGTTATGGAACAGGCTGCTGTGTTTGTGCTTGATTCACGTGTAGCCGTTTCTCCAGTCTGAGGCCTTCATGCACCGTGTGATGTCATGTGCTCTTAACCTTTCCTTTTGTTTGTTTCCCCATCAACTGTTTAGTCTGTCAAATGAATATGATGTAGAGTGACACTGTTGGTGCACTCAGATCGTGCCAGGATGCATGCGTTTACCAGTGACTAAAGCTGTATTATAGAAATCTGACATTTTGGAAAAAGTGTATTTTCATAAAGGATGCATGTGTTGCGTTTCCAAGTTCCAACCAAAATCAAATAATTTACCTAATTTTGAACTCGTTGTGTGTTTTTGTGTTTTGTTTTGTTTCGTTGTGTGCTTCGTTTGGATTTTGTTTTGTGTTTCTTTTTGTGTTTTTCGTTTTGTTTGTTATTTTGTTTGGTTGTGAGCTTGTTTTTGTTTCGTTGTGTGCTTTTTTTGTTTCGTTGTGTGCTTTTTTGTTTGTGTTTTTTGTTTTGTTTTGTTTCTTTTTGTTTTGTTTTGATGTTTTTTTTGTTTCTTCTTTTTGTTTTGTTTTGTTTGGTTGTGAGCTTGTTTTTGATTTGTTGTGTGCTTTTTTGTTTTGTTGTGTGCTTTTTTGTTTGTGTTTTTTGTTTTGTTTTGTTGTGTTTCTTTGTTTTTTGCTTCATTTCGTTTTATTGTGTTTGGGTTTGTTTTTGCTTTGTTTTTGTGATTCTTTTTGTTTTGTTTCGTTTTGTTTTATATTTTGTTTAATTGTGTGCTTTTTTGTTTTTGTCTTTCATTTTGTTTCATTTTATTCTGTTTTGTTGTGTTACTTTTTTATTTTGTTGTGTTTCTTTTTGTTTTGTTTCATTTTGTTGTGTGTTGTTTTTTGTTTCATTTTGTTTCATTGTGTTTCTTTCTGTTTTTCGTTTTGTTTCATTTATTTCATTTTGTGTTTTGTTTTTGTTTTTTGTTGTTCATATCGTTTCTTGTTTTTTTGTTATTGTTTTGTTTCAAACTTTTTTTTGTTTAGTTTTGTTTCTTTTTGTTTTGTTTTTTGTTTCTTTTTGTTTTGTTTTTTTTGTGCGTTTCGTTTAGTTTCATTTTGTTGTGTGGTTTTTGTTTTGTTTTTGTTTCAATTTCTTGTGTTTTGTTTTGTTTCATTTTGTTTAATTCCATTGTGTTTCTTTTTGTTTCATTTCGTTGTGTGTTTCTTTTTGTTTTGTTGTGTTGTTTCGTTTTGTTTTTGTTTTGTATCTTTGTGCGTTTCTTTTAGTTTTTTTCTTTTGTTTCGTTTCATTGTGTGTTTCATTGTTTTGTTTTGTTTTTTTTCTTTGATTTTATTATTTGTTTACTTTCATATGTTTATATTTTAGTTTGATGTTGTTGGTGGTCCTCATAATAAAATTAACTCTTAAACTTACCTAAAACCTTTCAAATAAATTATATATATTATTATTATATTATTTATTATATATTTTAAAGTATGATTGGTTCAATTGAATACACTTTCATTACATTAAATTATTGAACTTAATTCTACATTTAAGCCATCGGGATGATAAAAGATTTAAATAAAACTGTTTATCAAACACCCTGAATGTCCGCAGGTGTGTAAGATATATATATAAACTTGGACAATGACTGTCTGAGTTATTATTACTAGTAATTATATATAACTCAGACAGTCATTGTTTGCAAGAAATCTAATATTTATTGGCACAGCAGTATATTTTAGTCATGCATTTTTGACATTTCCAGGAACTAAAGAAAGTTGTTTCTTTTTCAATCTTGGATTTCCTGCAGGTTGCAACAGTGCTTTCCTTTATACCTTGTCTATCCCATTCAGCTGTGCATAATGAAGTACTACACACAAACCTAATAGATGTCTCTAGAAGCCTTTAGATGTAATTGGATGGAGGTTTATCAGGCAGTTCACACATTAACCGCTGACTGTATTTCTCAGTGACACTTGAGGGATTCTGTATAGAAGCAGCTTCAGATGTTCCGTCTTTTCATCAGGCCCTCCTGAATAGCTTTAAAAACCTCTCAATTGCCCCAATAAAAGCTGGTGTTTAGTGGTTTGACATAAATCTTGCTGAGTTCATGAGAAGCCGAAGGCGAAAAGGTCAATCCATTAGGCCCCAATGTTACACAGAGAGCAGGTGTTTGAGTCAGTCACCAGCCATGATTCATCCAAACGTTTTTACGCACATCAAAAGTGTTTAAAGGGATAGTTCACACTAAAGTAAAATGTCCTGCTCATTTACTCCCCCGCCCAGGTCATCCAAGATCCATGTGACTCATACATTAAGGAAGATTTTGAGCTGAATCTGTGGTTATAGATTAAATAAACACATAGAAATGAGTCCAAATCAAAAGCAATGGTTCTTGGTGACACACTGAAGTCTTGTGAAGCGAACGGTTTGTGAAAGAAATTGAACATTATTTACAATATAATCTTTAATCCACAGCCTGCTTATGTCTTTTTAGATGTTAATATTAAACTAAGGGTATCTGACATAACATAATAATTTAGTGTGTGTATGACAACTGGATGGAGAAAGAAACAACTGAAAAAACAAATATGACTGCAATTATTTATTGCCCATACTTCCAGTGAAAATATATTGTACATTCAAAGAAAAATATTTACAATAAATAAAGAATTACCTGTTGGAGATCGAGGTAGATAGAGGTGCTTCAATCAAATTAATAAGTAAAACAAAACACACTACCTGCACTAAACAACTAGACTAAATATCAAAAGGAAAAGCATGAAAAGAAACATCTTCAACGTACCAAACGTCTTAACTAAACTACTATAAATAAAAAACAAAACATACACAAAACAGCACACTCTCCTGAACCTAATGAACTAATACAAAACAAGAGATCCTGAGTGTTGTATATGTATATCGCTCGACTTGCTCACTCCTACACCCTCTCCGAAGTATCACTCAAAAGCATCAGTTTACTGGACGAGTTCACAAGCAAACACATTGCAATTTCAAATCTCAGAACTTAGACAAGAGCATTAAATCACAAGCAGAGGAAACGCATTCTCTCAGACTAGTCCTCGCAAGAGAGACTGTCCTCATTGAGACCCAAAGGAAGAGTGAGAGCGAGAAAGAGATCAAGAGAGAGAGAGAGATCGCCATTGCAGTTTGGGCTCAACTTTTAAACGCTACACAGACCAGCGATTGGTGGCGCGAACTCAGCGTCAGCAACCGACGTCATCCGCATGGCATGCGGATCCTCCAATGCCGTTCGTACCTGTAACACACACATAAAGCGACACACCCACATACAAACAAACGCAAATACATAACTGCAAAAATGTGATCTGCAGGCGAATGTAACACTGCTCAAACAGTTCTCAGTGCATGTGCAAATGTAGTCCGATTGTAGTCCTGTCGTATTTGATGACAAACGTGCGAGGGCGCGATAGGACGGGAGGTCAGGTGATGCAGTTTGATATATTTTGGTGTTGGCGTCACCAGCTCTCGCACTTTTGTTATCCAATGTGGGAAAATAAATTGTGGTGGTTAATATGTTGGTGGAAACTATTATTTTATTCAGAATTCATTGGTGAGTATAAAGTTCAAAACATTGATATTGAAAATATTACTGATTTTAAACATGTTTAAAATCAGTAATATTTAGATTCAAATGTTATTAAACGAATTAATTGTGTCCTTCCAGCTGTTTATTTCATACTTTAAGTGAAGTTTATTTATAAACTAATTTGGACAGGATCACGTGCTGATGATTGCTTGCAGCTGGTCCTGCATTATTCGATTTATGATTCACCAATCAGATGATTCCTAAGCCACTATAACGTTATAACGGCACTGTGACCCAGTGGTTAGCACTATTGCCTCACTGCAAGAACGTCACTGGTTCTAGTTCTAACCAAGCCAGCTGACGTTTCTGTGTGGAGTTTACACGTTCTCCCCGTGCTCACGTGGGTTTCCTCCGGGTTCCCCGGTTTCCTCCCACCGTCCAAAAACATGCAACTTAAGTTAACTGACTAATCCAAATCAGCACCATAGACATGCTCCTAGTAAGTAGTTATCTTTTAGGAGCAATTACTATCTGTTCATCAGCTACAGCAGGGGAGTTCTCGAGACTTACCTGAGCTCAAACTCTCCTCTCGTGTTGCAAACGGGAGGGACCCCTGGGCTTGAGGATCTTATGAGCTCAGGGCTCTCTCCTGGGACAGCATGCTAAACGAGCTTTATAATCAATCATCAGCTAAGTGTGAACTCTTGAAAGTGTTTGTATTATAACATCCCAAGTCTAGGGGAAAACAACATGGGCTTGATAAACGGAAAACAAATGTTGTGTGTGGTGGATTACCCAAACAAAACAAATTTAATACAAAAGATCCCCTTCGGTCAACAACCAAACTCAGACACTCAATTGAGAGTAATTGAAAAGATTTATTATAGAAAATTTTAATTTTTTAAAGAGCATCTCTCCAGGGGTGGCCACAGGCCAAAATAACATACAAAAGAATTGTAAATGAACTAAATTACCTATGAATATTTAAAGAAAATACAGGAAGCTTGCCTTTCTCCCTAACACAAACAAAGCCAAAAGTAATCAAATAAATCGGCAAGCTCAAACTCTCAAATATTCAAACAAACGTATGAACAATGGCGCAAGATTAAATGTAATGTTGGTTGTCGGCCGAAGGGGAAGTGGAAATCCAGGAGCTCCACTCCCAGCAACCATTGCACCACAAAAGAGCTCCCCGAACCCTATACCGGAAGGTCCTATTTATAAGCCTGCGCGACCAGCAGCCAATCAGGGCATGGATCTTGTTGCAATGGGAGCCTATGGAATAATAGAAAACAACACAAGAAGGCGGGACAAATAAAAATACACGTGCAGTGCGCAACAAAATAGATAAACAAAAACTTTGATCGTAACAGTATATTGTTTATGTTTCTAACGTGCATTAATGCATTCTGTTAGCATTACTAACATGTTGCTGATATTTTTAGCATCTTGTCAACATGATTTGACACTGAGAGCATTAGTTGGCATGTACTAGCATTGTAGCACACACATTTTAACCATTGTTAACATGTTTTGCCATGAATTAGCATACTGTTAGCATTTTAGCACATGGCTAACATGTTTTAGCTGCTGCTCATGTTTTTAACAGTGCCAGCATAGATAGATAGATAGATAGATAGATAGATAGATAGATAGATAGATAGATAGATAGATAGATAGATAGATAGATGGATGGATGGATGGATGGATGGATGGATGGATGGATGGATGGATGGATGGATGGATGGATGGATGGATAGATAGATAGATGGATGGGTAGATGGATATTTGGATAGATAATTGGATGGATGGACAGATAGACGGATAGAAAGAAAGAAGTTTGGATGGAATCATAGCTAGTGAGGACTCGAGCAGTGAGTCAGTTCATTTCTGACTAAAGCACTAATTGTTTTATTTTATAGTCTCTGTTAGAATATTCTGTGGTTTGATGCTGATGTTTTGGTGTTTTAAGATAGCAATGGTGCAGATAATAGCTCATTCAGTAGAAAAGTTGAGCACAGGAGAAGACCACGAGCTCCGTCTGACTTTATTGTGTCTGAAGTGGCATGTTGATGGGTTACGCTGACACCAAAAAGCCATTCAGAAACATCTGTCTCGAAGTTTGGCTCAGCCGTCTGAATATAAACCCACAGGTTCAGAACTGTATGGTCTTGATTTTCAAAACACTCACTTAGGGTGCATTTAACTGTTTTAAAAAGACAAGAATATTGGGAAATATTGTTATAATTCAGAATAACTGTTGTCTATTTGAATGCACATTAAAATGTTTATTTTATTTAACCCACAGGTTTACTCACTTTTTTTTAAGTGAAGTCAACTTGTCGCTTTTAAGGCAACTTGTGAACTCACTTTTTTTAATTAAAGAGGAGCTAATATGCAAAAATTACTTTTATAAGGGGTTTAAACAGTTGTGTGGCAACAGTCTGTGAATATAGATAGCTTTTTTTATAATCACACTTACAATACAATGCAATACAATATTTATTTATAAAGCACATTTAAAAACAACCGAGGTTGACCAAAGTGCTGTACATAGGAGTACTAGAGACAGAGAAGAAAGCAGAATATAAAAGAAGCATTTAACAAATAAAATCAATAAAACAATGATCAAGGAGTATTAAAAGCGAGAGAGACTAGATAGGTCTTTAAAACAGACTTAAACACAGAGGTGGAGGGGGAAAGTCTAATGTGAATTGGTAGACTGTTCCAGAGTTTAGGACCAGCAACAGCAAACACTCCATCTCCTCGTTTTTTAAGGCGCGTTCTGGGGACAGTGAGTAGATGGATCATAAGATCTCAATGATCGAGAGGGGGTATACGGACAAAGCAAGTCTGTAAGGTAGTGAGGAGCAAGATTATTGACAGCTTTGTAGACAAATAATAAAAGTTTTAAATCAATTCTGTATTTAATGGTTGACCAGTGAAGTGCAGTTAAAATGGGAGTTACCGAATCATGCTTGCAGGTGCCAGAGAGTAGTCTAGCAGCTACATTTTGTACCAGCTGCAGGCGAGAGAGAGAAGACTGAGAAATACCAGAATACAGAGAGTTACAGTAATCCAGACGTGTTGTTATCAAGGCATGAATCAATGTTTGAAAATTTCTCTGGGATAAAACTGGCTTGACTTTAGACAGTTGTCTGAAATGGTAGAAGCAAGATTTTACAACAGGACTGATCTGTTTGTGAAATTCAAAGTTTTCATCAAACATAACACCGAGATTTCTTGCACACTGGGTAATATGTGGGGCCAAAGATCCCACACTGACATTTAAGAGAGAATTTTCTTTGTGCCCAAATACAATTACTTCAGTTTTATTTTTGTTTAAATTAAAAAAATTGCTTAAGGGCCAAAGTTGAAGTTCCTTTAAGCAAGCCAGGATTGGTTGTAAGCCATTTACATCTTATTTTAGAGGAAAAGGCATCTTGGTGTCATCCGCATATAGATGGAAGGAAAATTTTATATTCTTTATAAACTTTTATATGCTTCTATATATAACTTTATCAATTCACTTGGTTTAAACAGTGCAGAAACACATTGTGATTGAGATTCTGCCTTTGTACGAGTCATCAAAGGGGGAAAGCCCCGCCCACTAGTAACCATCTCTCTCATTAGCATAAGAGGTTAGTCTTGCTTTTGAATCTGCCACTATACTGACACACAGGCATTTATAGCTCCGCCCTCTTTTGAAAAAAGCACAATCTCATTTGAATTTAAAGCGACAGTCACCAAAACGACACAGTTAAAGCCTAAAAGGGTCAGTTCAAAAGAATCATGAAACATTATTTGTGGGGGGTTTCATATTTCCTGCACTGATAGTACAGGCATCAGCCACAAAAGTGTTAGAAGTGTTAGAAATATGCACTTTACCAATTAATGAAATCTGCTATGTCGAATGAATTGAAATGGAGAAATCACAACAGTTTAGTTGAAAATGAGGTCAGTGGATGTCAGCGTGCTGGAGAAACTCCTCCAGCAGGATAGTGTTTCTCTGTCTTATTTGTTTTTGTTCAGTCTATTAGTGTGGAATGCCACGTCAAGCAGGCTTCAGTTACAGTACGAGAGTGACGGGAGTATGGAAAAAAGAGTTGTTTTGGGAAAAAAAAAAAAAAAACTAAATCCATGAAAGAATGTGTGTCCTCGGCTTAGCAGATCTTCATTACTGCTGTCAGACTTGGTGACATCTCTGGAATTAATGGAGACTTCCACATGGAGAATCTGTTTTATAAATGGACAATATTTCTATCCCTATGCTATTTAGTTGTGTTTCAATAGTAAATGACATAACTGTCATTAAATTTGTACTCTTTACACATACATTTAGATGCTTTCCACCTCTGTAATTAAATTAAATTAAATTATTTCAATCTGTTATGTTTGTACAATATGATCTGTTTTACATATTTTTGAAAGTAAAACTGGTAAAAAAAGGAAAAAAGTAAATTACTTAACTATCATTAAATTTGTACTCTTTACACATAAATTTAGATGCTTTCCAGCTGAGTAATTACTTAAATAAAATAAAAAAATTATTATACAATTAAATTACATACAATTAAATTAATGTTTAAATCTGTTCATGTTTCTACAAAATTATCTGTTTTACATATATTTGAAAGTAAAACTGGGAAAAAAAATACAGAAAAATTTAAAAAAATTGAAAAAACAACTACATAATAATAATAATAATAATATATAATTTAATATACAATAATAATCTTAATAAAATGTTTCAAACCACTAGAATTTACCTATATTCATCAATATTTGTTTAATTATGTAAACAATTACACAATATAGCATAATCTGAATAAGTGTATTCTTTAATGTCTGTGTAAATATATCTGTTATGCTGAATACCAGTGGAACATTTAATCCTGAAGATAAAGCACTTTAAACTATTAAAAATGTTCATAAAAGTCACTTTTTTCAAGGTCAAAGGTTGTTGAAAGAAAGATCATAATGCAGTTTAAAAACATAAATAAAAAATAAATAAAGGGGAAAATGTATATATGAATTACAAATTATGCAATATATTTTACAGTGTACTTACTTGTAAAATCAAATACTACAGCAAATGATTTGGTTACACTGTGCAAAATGTATTTAGTCCAAACAAATTATAAACACTTTTTATTTTATCAAGACAAAATACAGTAATATTTTGAATGTTTTTCAGTTTATGATGGCAGTTTTCTATTTTAATAAGTATTGAAATATAATTTATTATTGTGATTTAGTCACTGCTCCAACCTTCATAGTCACACGATCCGTCTGGAATTATAAATGATTACTGTACAGTATGTGTCAAAGATAATGTTTGATTTTGGCGTCGGCATCTAATTAAATTTATTAAATAATTTTACTTAAGTGTAAGTGCAGTGGGTAACACAACCGCCTCACAGCAAGAACGTTGCTGGTTCGAGCCTCGGCTGCGTCAGTTGGTCAGTGCTCCAGGTTCCCCACAAGTCCAAAGACACGTGGTATAGGTGAATTTGGTAAGCTAAATTGTCCGCTGCGTAAAACAGATGCTGGATAAGTTGGCGGTTCATTCCGCTGTGGTGACCCCAGATTGATGAAGGGTCTAAGCCGAAAAGAAAATGAATGAGTGAATAAAACATATAAAATGCAAATAACAGTGTTTGTTTTAATGTTTATGAAAACTTTTGTAGAAATAAAATGTCAAAATATGGATAAATGTTTCATTGGCATTCAGCATAACAGATACAGTATATTTACACAAACATTAAAGAGTATACTTATTCAGATAATGATAAATTGTATTATTGTTTAAATAATTTAAAAAATTTGATAATTAATAGGTCAATTCTAGTGGGTTAAAAAGTTTATAAAGATAATTATTGTACTTTAGATTATAGATATAATAATAATAATTATTATTATTATTATTATTATTATTATTATTAATTAGTTATTTAATTGTTAATTAAAATATTTTGTTTTGTTGTTGTTTTTTCTATTTTATTCATTTAATTTTTTTCCCCAGTTTAATTTTCAAATATATAAAAAGCAAATCATATTGCACAAACATTTACAGATTTTTTTTACTTAATCAAAAGCAAACTATGTTTTATTTTATTTATTTGTTTATTTTATTATTTTTTTTATTATTATTTTATTTTATTATTTATTTTATTTGTTCATTTAATTTCATTTCATTTCATTTTTTTATTTTATTTTATTTTTTAATTTTATTTTTTATTTATTTATTTATTTTATTTTTATTTTTATTTTATTTTATTTTATTTTATTTTATTTTATTGTTTAAATACAGAGGTGAAAAGCATCTAAATTTAAGCACAAGCGATATTACCTACTGATATTTAGTTACAATGTGCTTTAAAGTAACATGTATTTCCCCGTCTGTATGTCGGCAGGTGTTCAACAGAACTGAATCCCGATGGAGCATCAGATGTGTTGTAGGCGTTTGTTCCCCATACCAGGCCAAAGTCCTCCTCCTAAACAGAGATGGTTCAGCCAAAGGAGATATTTGTGCTCACCTGGCAGAAGGTAAAGGTGGAACCCTTTAAACCCCAGAGGCCGCAGTGTGTTTTTTTGGTGACGCTTTGATGAAGCAGCGTGCTGGAATGCACTCGGAGCACTTTTCTATTTTCAGTATGTAGTCAGCATGCAGGTTTCGCCTGCAGCACCTATGTATGGTTTTATCTTTCGGGTGGTTAAATGTCAAGTGCAAGGGAATACAGTCTTATGCGAAAGACGAGATGAGTTCATGACCGAAGCACATTCGCACGCACACTTTTTTCTGAATCACTCAAAACGTTATTGTTTAGTATGTATGTTTAAGAATAATTACACATTTGAAGCTCTGATACACTGATAGCTGTAGGTTTAAATAAAACAAAGATGATGCAATCTCAGAAATGCTGTTTGTGTTAACATGATGCTGGGTCAAATAGGGATTCATCCAACAGTTAATGCAGTTATAAAACAACCCATGCAGTTATAAAACAGTTATAGTTACAGTTACAGTTATAAAACCCCTAAAGGTTTTGCGATTAGCTCATGAACTGTGTGCTACTAAAGTCCCCTTTAATTTTGATATGAAAACAGATTTCCACCGCTCCGTTTTCAACTCGTTGTTCATTTAATCAGCAAACCACAGCTGTGCAGAGTGAGAACAGGTGTCTACAGATTGTTATAAAATCTGCATATTTGCAGTTCTTTTCTACAGTATTACCTGTGCACTCCATACATTTCCACGCATGATATATATACACTCCTTGATACATATACACTCCATACATATACACACATGATACACTCCATACATATACAC
>CAIGQQ010002490.1:3534921-3546617 GCA_903798035.1 Danio albolineatus
GGATGGATGGGCAAATTGATGGATGGATGGATGGATGGATGGGCAAAACGACGGACAAATGGAAGGATGGGCAAAACGATGGACAGATGGAAGGATGGGCAAAATGTTGGATGGATGGATGGATGGATGGATGGGCAAAACAATGGACGGATGGATGGATGGGCAAAACGATGGATGGATGGGCAAAACAGACGGATGGATGGATGGGCAAAAGGATGGATGGACAAAACGACGAATGGACAGATGGATGAATGGATGGATGGGCAAACCGATGGATGGATGGATGGATGGATGGATGGATGGGCAAAACAATGGATGGATGGATGGATGGGCAAAACGATGGGTGGATGGATGGATGGATGGGCAAAACAATGGATGGATGGATGGACAAAACGATGGATGGAGGGAGGGATGGAGGGATGGATGGATGGATGGGCAAAACGATGGATGATGGATGGATGGATGGATCGATGGATGGATGGATGGATGGACAAAATGATGGATTGATGGATGGATAGGCAAATCTACAGTAAATTGAAATATCCAGTTATATATCAATAACAATATATAATATTGTATACACACAAAGTCTGCTTCTCTGAATGGATATATACAGAACTATATTTAAGTATTGGTCTTAAGTAAAGTTAATTAAATTACCTAAAATGAAAAGGAATTTAAATGTATGGATGTGTTTCCCAGAGATGGGTTGTGGCTGGAAGGGCATCCGCTGCGTAAAACAAATGCTGGATAAGTTGGCGGTTCATTCCGCTGTGGCAGCCCCAGATTAATAAAGGGACTAAGCCGAAAAGAAAATGAATGAATGAAAAGGATGTTAAATGACTTTGTCAGCTGAAAAGTAATTTATTAACAGTAACTAGTTACATTTTAACCCGTTACACCAGTTACACCCCTCATTTGTAAACCCTAGAGTCGCCCCGGTGCAGGGATTTCTCTGTAATTTCGTCCAGGTTGGCGTCAGTGTTATGATCTGGATGTATTGTTTGCATGTGTGTGTGTGTGTGTGTGTGTGAAGGTAAACGAGGGCGGTGAACAGTGAAGACGTCAGCAGCCCGAGGTGTACTCACCCCTCCTAGAGAATCTGCTATTGTTCTGTCAATGCCTGTCGGTTCGAGGAGATTCCTTCTGCTATAATGGCCTATTATTTGTGCTCAGGCTCTATTCAAGCTCTAATGACTTACGCCAGGTTTTCCAGGCCCCTGGAGACCCATGTGCCAAAAAGCACTTTTGTGTTCGACTTTATCCAAGAATCCCTCCACCTTCTACACGTGCGGACAAAGACAGGCTAAAATCCAGTAATCAGACGGATCTATCGGAAATTGGCTGCGGGGTGTGTTTTTTCTCTAAGGCTCCTGTAATGCAGGAATGCAGTGTGGGTGGAGGATTATTCAACGCTTACATGAAAACTGAGTGATTGATAAAGCTGTTTGGATGTAAGACTGAATTGAAACTGAATTGAGTTAAGTTTAGTAAGTTTAGTATTTAGTTGAGAGTTTCTTTGGCTGTGTTTTTGGATCATTGTCCTGCTGAAATGTTCTGTTTACATCTTCATCCTCCTGCTAATGTAGATGTTGGACTGAAGCAGCTGATATTAATATACACTGATGAAGAGCAGTGGGTTGCTGAAGAGCTACTGAGAGATTTCAGCTGCTGTCCGGGCTTTCACTGCCTTTCTACACCTTCCTTTCTTCATGTGTATAACATTTTACTAGTTCTTTTGGAAGGTAGTATTCAGCTTAAAGTGTATTTTAAAGGCTTAATTAGGCAAGACATTGAAACTAAATTGAGTTAAGTTTAGTTTTAGTTCAGTGTTTGTAGCTCATTTCTTTTGTTTTTGCCATGAGGACAGTGTATAATATTTCACTAGTTATTTCGGAAGGTAGTATTCAGCTTAAAGTGTATTAAAGGCTTAATTAAGCAAGAAATCAAATATTTCTAAAGAAGCTGTTGACATGGAATTGAACCAGATTTTGGTAAAAACCCAAACAATACAAACATGGAACAAAACAAAGCTGGGTAATAACAATGGAATGGCACAAAGATAAAGTCCTGAACTACTGAAATGTATTTAATACTTTATAGAAACAGCTTTTTAGGTGATAGCAGCTTAAAGACGCCTCTCATATGGAGAATGAAGTCACACGCACTGCTCAGGTGTGATTTATTATTTATTTTTTTTCTTTACAGACTTGTAAAAAATCTTGATGTTTTTTGTGGGTCTCGTCTATCAAATCTGATATTTATTTAGCAAATTGGCTGGGCCATTTTACAGCTTAATTTTAACATCTCTTAAGGGGGATAATACTGACTTCAAAAAACGCTTTTAAAAAATGTCAAAATGTGTTTATTACTAAAAGTGTAACTAAGTAAAAGAGTCGAAATAAGACTTTCTCCTGACAAGAAAAAAGAAAAAAATGTACAATTTTCATTGTTCTGTTAACTATCAAATGGGAAATACATTTTTTTTAAAAACTAATAATTTAGATTTTTGTACACACATACACTGTTTTTGTGAATTGTGGGGACATTACATAGATTTCCATTGTCTTTATACCATACAAACTGCATTTTCTATTCCCTAAACCCAAACATCACAGGAAACAGTGTACAGTTTTACTTTCTAAAAAAAACTCCACCACCTTCTTGAAATACCTGTGTCATACCTATGTCATTATACAGATTTGTGTCCTGATATGTCATGAAAACACACACACACACACACACACACACACACTAATTGGCCTCTAGGAATTAAAAGTTCATTCATTCATTTTCCTTCGGCTTGGTCCCTTTATCAGGGGTCGCCACGGTCCACACATGCCACCGCCAACTTTTCCAGCATATGTTTTACACAGCGGATGCCCTTCCAGCTGCAACCCAGTACTGGGAAACACCCATACACTATTGCCAATTTAGTTTACCCAATTTACATATCGCCCATGTGTTTGGACTGTGGGGAAAAAACGGAGCAAACACAGGGAGAACATGCAAACTCCACACAGAAATGCCAACTGCTCCAGCTGGGGCGACCTTTTTGCTTTGAGTGCTAACCACTGAGCCACCATGTCGCCACAAGCATCCACACATTTTATGTGTCTATTTTTTTACTATATCTAATATATTTTTGATTGGACGTTAATTATTTTTTTATTTATATATATAGTTTTATTTATTTATTATAGTTTGTCTCTAATTAACGTAGTCAAGCCTTTAAATGTCACTTTAAGCTGAATACTAGTATCTTAAATATCTAGTCTAATATTATTTACTGTCATCATGGCAAAGATAAAAGAAATCAGTGATTAGAAATGAGTTATTAAAAGTATAATGATTAGAAATGTGTTGAAAAAAAACTTCTCTCTTTAAAAAAGAATTTGGGAATGAAACTTTAATAGGAGGGCTAATAATTCTGTCTTCAACTGTACAGCGGAATAATTGTATATTTTGAGTGTTAGCATGGTTCCCTGTCACCTTGTAAAGATTAAAATGGTTTTGCTACATAACTGTGACTAATGGCTGAAAAATTTGTTTGCCGTATCCAATTAGCTTCACCTTTCATCTCTCATGTGTCCATTTCAGCACACACCAGACATCTGACCTGCTCATTGAAAGCACCTGTTTAAACTCTGCCGTGACCAGATGCAAAATCCAGATTTACCGCTACATCTTTCTAGATCTTTAAAGTGACAGGACTAGGGCTGCACAATATATCGTAAAATGATCCTTATAACAGTATATGCAATATATAATCAAAATTATTAGCCCTTCATTGAATTTTTTTTCCAAATACTTTGTTGAACAGAGCAAGGAATTTTTCACAGTGTTTCCTATAATATTTTTTCTTCTGGAGAAAGTCTTATTTGTTTTATTTCAGCTAGAATAAAAGCAGTTTTTAATTTTTAAAAACCATTTTAAGCTTAATATTATTAGCCTCCTTAAGCAATATTTATTTTGGATTGTCTACTGAAACCATCGACAAACCATCGTTAAACAGTGACTTACCTAATTACCCTAACATGCCTAGTTAACCTAGTTAAGCCTTTAAATGTCACTTTAAGCTATGTTGAAATGTCTTGAAGAATATCTAGTCAAATATTATTTACTGTCATCATTCATTCATTTTCTTTTCGGCTTAGTCCCTTTATTAATCCGGGGTCGCCACAGCAGAATGAACCGCCAACTTATCCAGCATTTGTTTTACGCAGCGGATGCCCTTCTAGCTGCAACCCATCTCTGGGAAACATCCGTACACACACATACACTACGGACAATTTAGCTTACCCAATTCACCTGGACTTGTGGGGAAAACCGGAGCACCCGGAGGAAACCCACGCAACCACGGGGAGAACATGCAAACTCCACACAGAAATGCCAACTGACCCAGCTGAGGCTCGAACCAGCGACCTTCTTGCTGTAAGGCGAACATGCTACTCACTACGCCACCGTGGCGCCTACTGTCATCATGTTAAAGATAAAATAAATCAGCTATTAGAAATGAGTTATTAAAACTATTATGTTTAGAAATCATGCTGAATTTTTTTTTTAATCTGTTAAAACAGAAATTGGGAAAAAAATATATAGAGGGGGCGAATAATTCAGGAGGGCTAATAATTCTGACTTCAACTGTATCTATCGCAGACGTGTCATAATACATTTATTTTATGCAGTGGTTGTTTATCTAAATTTAACCAATCAGATGTGGCTTTACTATCTTTATCCCCGCCTCCCCAGTATTTGCTCTTCTACTATTGGAGATGAACCCAGTGCTGAAAATAAAGACTAATAGGCGGTGTCAAGATGAGAGTGAGGAAAATGACAACAGCCATTCAGAGCCTGAGTATCTGTGCAGGTTTTCAATCATTCATAATGTTTTAAAGACTAAGGCCCGATCTCAATCCTACCTCTTCCCCTTGCCCTTGAAACAGAGTCTGAAGGTAAAAGTCTTCAAAATTTGCCTGTTGCAGGATTAGGGATTCAGAATAGGATCATACTTTTATACCTATTTATAAACAGTTAACATTTTAAGCGACAGGTTATAAGTCAGTAGTAAATAGCATACATTGTGACCTAAACTAAAGGTGTTAACAATAAACTGTATATAGACCATTTTGAGGGATGTAAACAAAAACAATGAGCCCAACGTATTACCTGTTTTACATTTCTATAGCTTTGAGAATCCAAAAAGACCCACATGTATATATTAATAATGTTGTGATAGCTATTTTAACATTGATTTATGATTGATTGGCTCTTCATACAGTTTGATAGCAGGCAGAAGGTTTTCATGGGCCAATGACATGACCACACTGACATGGTCTATAGGTGGAGCAAATGATAATACAGTCTATAATATGTTACCATCATTGAAGCATCAGCAAAAAATACAAATTCACAAGCCACTGAAGTAGTTTAAATAATGTAAAAATATTTATTATTACTTAACAATGGTGACCACAGAAATGGCGATTAAAAATATCATTTCACAGAAATACCATTCATTAGCCAATATGGCTGAATAAAAATAAATATTTAACATAAATGTGAAACACTAATGCATTGCAGAGCTTCATTGTTTTACAGTGTATCTTCCACCAGAGTCTTTGGTTTGGATGAAGGGAATCACACACAACTTTGGCTTTTTCTAGAGTCCCTGATGATATTCCTCCTGTGCAACACAAGTATCTTCAATGCAAAAGTCTTAAACGTCCCATTTAAAGGCTGGAGAGGGATTCATCCCATGTGCCCAAAGTTTCTAGTCGGTAGAGGTTAGTCTTTTTTTAAATTTGAGGTTTGGTTCGTTTCAGTCAACAATCTCCATCTTCTTCCTAGAAACCACATGAGCGAGGTATTCCAGCACACCTGATGACGCCCTGAAATGCATGACGTGTGCAACGAATGAGCTTCTTGTTCAGGTAAGTCCTGCATTGGACTCATCTACGAGTTTTCTGAAATCCACCCTTGGCTTCTGTGGTTTCGCCTCATTCTCCATTTTTCCAGGAGAAGACGGATCTTCTTCTTTCCAGAGAGAATGTCAGTTTGTTTTGTGTTTCTCACCCTATGAAATAAGAAAAACAAAGGGATGAGGTCAACATCAGAGCAAACAACTGATTTACATGAGTACAGTACTGTAGGTTTGTATAGTATGTGTTTTCAAGCCATAAACTCCGGCTAAAGCCACACGATTTGAGTTTAAGGCTCTGATTTATAAGCTTAAGGTAAAAATAACTTTATAGACTCTTCGAAAAAAGACTTATAGTAATGAAGACAAACAAAACAAACATGATTATTATTTATTTACATTTATATATATTCATTTTAATGTTAATTTAGCTATGGAGTAGCTATTGTTTACTAATTTTATTTTAAAAATGACTTTTTTGTATTTTTATTGTCTTTTAAATATGTCTTTAAAGTTATAATAAGTGTATTTTTAATAATATTTTATTTGTATATTGTATTTTTTTCTGTCTAATTATTTATTATAAATTTTTATTACGTATGATAGAAAATTATGATCATTAATAATAAGAATGTACGATAATTATTACTAAAATATAGATTTTTTTTTTCTAGATTAAAATGTTAATTATGGTTCTCTTAAAATTCTCCTTTATACATGTTTTTAATATATATTTTCCTCTAACATATTTATTGCGACGTACACATTTTTGATCTTAGGTTATTTTGATTTAGTTGCAATATTGACTTTGGTACTTACTAATCCAATATACAGTTGAAGTCAGAATTATCAGCCCTCCTGAATTATTAGGCCCCCTGTTTATTTTTTCCTGTTTAGCCAAGAGAAGAGAGTTTTTCAACACATTTCTAACCATAATAGTTTATACTCATTTATAATTACTGATTTATTTTATGTTTGCCATGATGACAGTAAATAATATTTTAGATATATTTCAAGACACTTCTATCGAGCTTAAAGTGATATCTAAAGGCTTAACTAGGTTAATTAGGTTAACTAGGTTACGATAATTAGGCAAGTCATTGTATAACAATGGTTTGTTCTGTTGACAATCGAAAAAAAAATAGCTTAAAGGGGCTAATAATATTGACCTTAAAATGGTCTTTAAAAAATTAAGAACTGCTTTTATTCTAGCCGAAATAAAACAAATAAGACTTTCTCCAGAAGAAAAAATATTATAGCAAATACTGTGAAAATTTCCTTGCTCCGTTTAACATCATTTGGGAAAAAATCAAAGGGGGGTTAATAATTCTGACTTCAACTGTATATATACACACACACACAAATTGATCTTATATAATTCATATAGCGTCATATAGAAAGTATTAATTTTTTAAAGAGAGATCAAGGTGTACTCTTTTATGCTGGATACTGTATGTGTCAGTGTCACACACACATAATATACATGCATAGATATACAGTCAAGCCTGAAATTATTCATACCTCAAGCAAATTCTGACTTACATTTTTCATTCAGATGTAAACGAAAGCTTAGAAATATTTTTATTCCACAATAATGCCTCTTGTACATCGCCTTATTATCTTTTTGGGAGAAGGCTGTGTCCTTTCTAGTCAAATAAAGTAGCTTTTTCTAGACAAGCAAAACAATTAGTCTCATTTTTAGAAATAGTATGTTCAAATTAAGTGATTTTTTTTTTCTTTAAAACAAGCAAAATAATCTTATGTCAAAAGGAAAAACGAGATTATTTAGGGTGTTTTAAGGGAAAATTCACTAAATTTTGGCATATTGTTTCATATGTCCTTTCTGGTTTTATAAAAGTAATAATTTCGAGCGTATAGTAGGTGAAGTCTTCATAAAACTATTTACTTTCAAGCTTAATTTGCTTATCTCTGAAAAGGAATGATAGGCTGTCACATCAGCTGAGACATGAATCTTACAGAGGCTTATAATTATCGCACCCAATTATTTCTCCAATGATGTGCGCATGTGAACTTTCTTCTTTATTTATTTTCCCCCTCCACTGTCTCTGTGGTTTTGTCTTACCTTCTAATCTTTGTCTGTGTTTCTGCCAGCGTGTGTTTGCATTGCTTCTCAGCACAATCGTGGCCCTGGGCGGTGCGGATCGCCCTGTCTGACGCTGATCTAAACCTGAAAAAGAAAGTTCAGATCAGCCATGAGCAGTCAATTCCTCAACAAGCTTGATGAAGGTCCACAAATAGATCGGAAACCTGTTTCTGCAAGTTCCTCCAGTCATGCAATGACAGCTATTATGCCTGAACAATATTACTGCGATTTATCCAACGTGATCTACAAAAATGCTTTTATACTTGTATATTTTGTCTTGTTTTTAGTCCAAATATCAACAATTTCTTAAATCAAGAAGCATTTTTTTAGACAAGCAAAACTATTAGTCTTATTTTTCAGAAATAGTACCAAAATTAAGTGATTTTTCCCTAAATAATCTTGTTTTTTCTTTACGACGTGAGATTATTTTGCTTGTTTTAAGGAAAAACTCAGTTTATTTTGACATACTATTTCCTAAAATTAGACATTATGTTATGTTTGTCTAGAAAAAGCTTCTTGATTTAAGAATTTTTTTTAGATATTTGGACTAGAAACAAGCCTTAGTAAGAAATGTAAACGAGAGTTTCCAAACACTGAGCTGCTCTACTAATAACAAGCAAGCCTGCTGTCCTTGAAAGTGGACTTAAGATTAAAACTATCTGCTTGTAAGTATGATGAGGCGTACTTACTGTAACGCGCTGTCCGCTCGGCAGAATGAAGAGCATGTTTTGTCTTGACTATCTGCACATTTGCAGCGTGACTTGAGCACAACAGGTTCTGTGACCGAGCGCTTCTTGCGTGGAGCGTTTCCAAGTCCATATGAAACCGTTCGCCTGGAGGAAAGAAAAAATGATTAGAAAACAATGTTAGTCATGCCAAAAGAAAGATCAGTCTCTAATGATTTACAGTTCATACTTGATAGTATTTGCATGCATTGTTGATATATAATATTTGTTCTGACTTACTCTGGTGTGTTCACCCATATTATGTCCAGGTGGCAAAAGTAGACGCACTCTTTATCCAGAAAACTTGCGCAGGAGCATCTCTTATTCCTGGAGTGACGCGCCGGTGCTGTGCCTGGACCCAAAGATGCTGGAGCACCTAATTAAACATAAAGGTATATTGAATTTATTAGCTTTTTTACATATAACCTGAGTTTTAAAACACTCTTGCATGATTTATTGGAGATGATGGAAGTTGTGACGCTCAATTAAAAATGACATCGATACACAATTTATAGTCTAAAAGAATAGTAGCATGTATCTTCAATGTGTTTTTAGGTTTTGTTAAACCTCTTACTGAGATATTACACTTGTCACATTTCTATCTTGACATATTGCAGTTTTTAATACGTATGCAAACCTTAAAACTATTTTACAGTATGGATGAAACTATTTACAAAGCTGTTTAAGCCATATTACCACAATATTTAGATAAATTATATAGATTCATATAGATATACAATATTAAGGATTAATTTAATACTTATGCAAACCTTAAAACTATTTTACAGTATGGATTAAACTATTTATGTAGCTGTTTAAATCATACTACCACAATATATAGATAAAGAATATAGATAGAGTATTGGTGAAACTATTTATAAAGCTGTTTAAACCAGATTACCACAATATATAGATCAATAAAATAGATTTATATAGATATAGAGTATTGAAGAAACTGGTTATAAAGCTGTTTAAATCATATTACCACAATATATAGATACATAATATAGATTTATATAGCTCTACAGTACCAGGGAAACTATTTATAAAGCTGTTTAAATCATATTACCATAATATTTAGATACATAATATAGATTTATATAGATGTAGAGTATTGAGGAAACTATATATATATATATATATATATATATATATATATATATATATAAAGCCCTTTTAATCACATTCCCACAATATATAGGTAAATGATGAAGATTTATATATATATAGTATTGAGGAAACTATTTATATAGCTGTTTAAACTATATTACCACAATATATAGATTTATTTAGATATAGAGTATTGAGGAAACTATTTATAAAGCTGTTTAAATCATATTACCACAATATATAGATCAATAATATAGATAGATTATTAAGGAAACTATTTAATAAGCTATTTAAATCAAATTACCACAATATAGATACATAGAAAAATGATTTAAAATGGGTACATACCTAAGTCCAAAAATCCAGATGACAACATGGTCAGAACTGGGAAAATAATCCTCAAATCCATTGTTTTACAGTATGCAAGTCCCGTATTCCAGTAGTAGTCCAGTATTTCGCAAACAGCTGAAGAGTTTTGCTCTAACAAGCTGCAGTGTTTATTGTGGAGTCTCGAGCTCAGTCTTGTACAGGAGCGCTTATATACACGCGCGCTCCCGCCTCCCGCCCGCGCGAAAACAATACTGTTTGTTAATAGTCAGCGACAGGCAGCGTGTGGAGCGCGATAAGAAGTTTTTGTATTCCTGAGATTCCTGCGGGATGGAGACGCCGGGCGGCCGCTTGGTGCCAAGTTTTTACGCTTTGTAAGGTGTCTTGAAGTGGTACAGTTTTCATACAGGACGACAGAGGGCGCGAGAGTAGCGCGAACAGACCAAAACAAGGCCTTTGAGGCTCCAAACGACGAGTCCAACACATACATCAGGATTAATGTGAGTAATACGAGTAACGAGTATCATAAATGTATACTGGCTACAAAAAAACAGCAATTGAATGTGAAACAAAGCTTATTGACTCGTTAATTGAAGGTTAAATATACAGTTGAGGACAGAATTATAAGCCGTCTTGTATTTTTTCCCAATTTCTGTTCAACAGAAAGATTGTTTTCTACACATTTCTAAACATAATAGTTTTAATAACATCTCTAATAGCTGACTTCTTTTATATTCGCCATGATGACAGCACATAATATTTGACTAGATGTTTTTCAAGATGCTATAAGGCTTTTGAAGGCTTAGGTTTAGACTAGTTAGGGTAATCAGGCTAGTCATTAACGTTAGTTTGCTCTGTAGACAGTCGAAAACAAACATTGCTCAAGGGGGCTAATAATAATGACCTAAAATTGTTTAAAAAACTGCTTTTAATCTGGCCAAAATAAAAAAATAAGACTTTCTCCAAAGGAAAAAAGTATTATAGGAAATACTGTGAAAAATTTCTTGCTCTGTTAAACAACATTTGGGAAATAAAATCACAGGAGAGCTGATAAATTTATATATGCTCCAACATTTTTGCATAAAACCTGTACATGTATTTTCTGTACTAAAAGTGCATTTAATAACTCTCCTCTTTTTTATACTTTTATTTAATTTTCTTTTCTCATTTAATCCTTCTTGTTGAGGAATGTGAGGTGATTTTGTTATATAATGAAACTGTCTGTGCTGGTTCTTATTGATAAAGAAAATACAAAGAGAACTGATTTTAGCTGAGAACTAAACCTCTACAGACAGAGCTGCTGTGATATGAAGAGTTGAGATGCAAAAACCTCTAAATGCCATTTAATAAATGCCATTTTTCTCTGATTCATGTGTGTGGACTCAGTAATTTTAAAGTGATGAATAAGTTTTTTTTTGTTGTTGTTGCTGAACATATTGGAGGCTGAGGAAAAACGATAATTTTAGAAGGACATTTTGAAGACATTTAGAGGTTTTTGCATCTGATATAT
>CAIGQQ010002490.1:3547017-3566603 GCA_903798035.1 Danio albolineatus
GAGAGAGAGAGAGAGAGAGAGAGAGAGAGAGAGAGATATAATACAAGTAACGTGTATCAGAAAAAGTGTATCCTATAATTTTTTAAAATTATTATTAATGTGAAATCAAAATATCTTGACTTGTTCATTGAAGGTTAAATATATGTAATCTTCTGACTTTTTTTTTTCTTTTATCAGGTTGTTACAGCAGGGTCCTGTGTTTAGGTTTGGGAATTTCACATGAAGGAGATTTAAAAGGCAAGTAAGGAGTTATTGAAATGCCTTATTTTTGTGCCATTTAACGTAAAGATGGGGACCCTGATAAAAGCATTGAAGTCCTCTGAATTTCTATGAAATATATATAATATAAATAAATGTAAAATAAAAATTACTTGGTAACGTTACATAGAAAAAACAAAGCGAATCTACAAACTATAAATACCATCTGTTAATTTGATAATCGAGATTTTTAACAGAAAAATGTAGCTGCCAGGAATGTTTTTATACAGTAAACAAACATGCTTTTTGTGGAGATTTTGATATGATGAAAAATTGCTTTTTAATGTTAAACTTAATACAGATTAATGCAACTTGATTTTCATCAAATTATGTTGAAAAGTAAAATGTTTTTTTCTAAAGTAATATAAACAAGAATAAAATGTTTTATCTTCGATTAAAAAAATCCTTATTAATTACTGAACACCAATAATAATTGATCATAATAGATCAGCAGATTAGAAATGTCTGATGTAAAGCTGAAGACTGCAGTAATGAACAAAATGATGAAGTACAGAAATAAATAATTTTATATTATGCTTTGCATGATTACGCCTAGGCTATGGGGAAAAAAAGTAACTAAACATGAACACAAAACGTATTGTTGCTCAACGAACATGTGAAAAATTCTTCTGACATTTTTTCTTTTATCAGGTAGTTTCATCAGGGTCCTGTGTTGGGTTCAGCTATTAAACTTGAATGGGAATGAAAAGGTTATTAGCGAGTTATTGAATGCTTTATTATCATGACATTTAAGTTAAATGACTATATCTAAAGACAGAATCCTGATTAAAAAAATTATAATAATCAATCGTTTAAAAGAAAAAAAAAGTAAAAAGTAGGCCTACTCCATCTGACAGTACACCATCTGAAATAATAACTTTAAGAATATTTAAAAAAACAAAATTACAGGTTGTAATCTTTTGAAATGTACTGTCTGTACAACAATAAGAGTAAACACCATCTGTTAAATTGAAAATCAAGTTTTTTTTTTAAGAAATTACAATTCATTTTCTGCCAGGACATTGTGTTTTTTGACATTTGTTGCCTGTCAAAAACATCTTTATTTAGTTTATAACATTTATTTTCAAACATGAGTAATGCATATTATTACAATTATAAAACTGAATAATTTTACTTTGCAAAGTTTTATTTGTATTCACTTTAATTTAAAAAAAAAATATTATAAGATATTTGTGCAAGAGTTCATGTAAACTTGGCTTTAATCTACACTAAAAGTATTCTGCTAAAATTATAATTAGGCTCCTAAAACAAAACCGAAACTAAAGAGATAAAATCTAAACTTCACTAAACTCCCACCAAATGAAATGTAAAGCAATTTTTTAAAAATAATATTGTTAGATCATGCACAATGTTAAGTCCATTTACCTGTCTTTATTCTGTGTTGCTTTCATTGAAACCAAACCAGAGGTTGTTTGAAAGCAAACAGAGACTTTCAGTGGTCTCCATCTGCAGCACACCACTTATTAGATGTCTGTTTACACTACTCAACATTTAAAAGGGATCAAAACCTTTTATAGAAGTTTTCCTATGACAAAAAAAATACCTATTCTTGTCATAGGATCTTTTTTTTATGCACTTTAAATGTTGACTACTGTACGCTTATTCAAATCAACCACACTAACAGAGCAGTCGCACCAGAGATAGTTTAGATCAAACCTTTGTGTCAAGTGCGAACACACACTCACACACGGAATCATTTCTCTTATGTTCAACTTTTATGGGTTTCCCTAAATGTGATGCTAGCAGCAGATTAGAAACTTTAGCCTTCAGCTCCTTCTGTCCCTGCCCAACGGAAAACCCTGTTAATGGAAACTCACGCCAGCTTATGCTCACATACGGCCACCCTCCACCCGCTCTAAAAATATGTGTTAAATATTACAGCGCAAAGATTCTACACACGTAGTCCTGTTCACGCTTGCTCATGTTAAGAGGGAGAATTTAGGAGAACAATAAAAGCGATCTATTAAAATTAGACAAATATGGATGGATGCCACATTAAGGACAATTATAGAAATATGCAGTTGTTGTTTTTAACCGTTGCTCTCCTCAGGCAAGGGTGGCATCACTGCAGTAATATTTATCACACATTCATGACAGTCAAGGTTAAGCCTCACCTGTACATACAGGTCCTAATGATGATATCCCTCACTACAGAATAGCACAGAGCTTGCTTGAGGGCACATTTAGCACTGGCGGACAAGTTGGAAGGATTGATAAAGTCATATGTCTAGATAATGGGCAAATCAGGGAATGGCGTTTCCTCTGCAGAACAGTTTAGGACTCAGGATTTCAGGATGGGACTGAACATTCAGAGCCGTTACAGAGAGTCTCACCCACTCTCATGTTCTTCTGTGGGCTGAGTAACTAAGCAACATCATAACCCCATCCCATCCCACCTTCCTGCATGATGACATGAAACAGTCCGTCCAGCAGGTGGCGCTGTTGAGTCACACACTTGTAGGACTGCAGTAGCGGGCACCAAGAAACACTGTCAATTGAATGAGTCATTCTGGGGCTGTAATGAGAGCTTTTGCTCCAAGCCTCTTGAGACAAGGACAGTGTTGCAGTCAATAATCCTCGTTAAAGAGCTGATTGGTGACGTCATGTGCTGGCCCCTCAGAGCTCCTCATTAGTGATTTGAACTGCTGAATAATTCTAATGTCTAGGAGAGCCCTGGGAATAGCCCTTTCTACAAGGTTGATTAAAGAAGAAAAAGGAGAGCAAATTACCCGCTTAAAAAAGAAAAAAGGAGACTTCAGAAGCATTTCTGCACTTGTAAACAAGGTTTTACTGATACTGCCGATAGTATAGATACAGCAAATGTAAAGCCACCATTTTACTCATACCTATGGACTTATGGAGTTCAAAATGGGCACTGGGTGGAATATAATAAATACTTGACCACAACATCTGTGCACAGGAACACTGCCCCCCCAAAAGCCATAGAAATGTTTATATTTCAGTACAACATTTAATTTCCCCATCAATTTACGATAGACATAAAACTTTTCAAAATGAAAACATTTAAAAATAAAACAAATTTCCTTTAACTTCCATATCAACCTAATAGGCAACTACTAGAGATTTATAAGATATTATATACAGGTTTCTAAACAAGAAACTCCAAAAGGCACAATCGTCTATACAACATATACAAAAAGAAAAGAAAAACAAAAAACTGTCTGGTGCTGACAAAAAGTACAAAATAAAAAGAATTGGTCATCATCATTTATGATTGCACATACAATATGACTGTCAGAAAGTGTGCTTTTTATAGAAAGCTTGCAGAGCTGCAAACCTCCTGAAGTGTTTCAGTTTTACAAAGTGACAAAGTTTTACAAAAAAGTGGGAGAAAGAGGTGAAAAGAGAGAGAAATTCATAGGCAGAAAAGAAAGAGCTTTTATTGGGACTCTCAGGTAGCTATGACAAGTCTGTCCTCATCATCACTGGAGGCTTCATTGTAGTCATCAGTCACTGGTTGTCTAGAAACAGGTTGCCGTGGTTTCACTTCACAAGCATCACCTGCTGATCCCTTGTGTGCAACATTGCAGCCTCTCTCATTAGAGGATAAGCAGGGCGAAGGTGGTTGTGGTGGCGTTTTTGATTTTTCCACCATGGCTGTAGTCTTCTCTGCACCCCCTTTGTCCCTAGATGCAGCGCTAGGGTTGTTTTGAGAGACCTTCTTCACCTCCATGCATGGCTTTGCATTGACAGGAACATCTCCTGGATTGGCTGTTGGAGGACTGGCTGAGGGAAGAGGTGCTGGTGGTGATTCCCCAACCTGTGCTGGTAGAGTTACAGATGCTACACCCTCAGGGCTATGTGGCTTGTCCTGGGTTGCAGGAAGCGGGCTGAGAGCAGAAAGCGGGCTGAGGGACGGTATGAGGGCTGGTAAGGCAATGTTGAGGATCTGCAGACCAGGGATATGTGCTGGGGAGGCAGTGCTGCACTGAGGGGAAGGGCTAGCTGCCAATACCTGCACGCCTAGGGTGGCATTTAATGGCAGACTCTGTTGAGGCACCAGCTGGGTGGAGTTGGCTAAACCCACCACACTCAAGGTCTCCAAACCCACAGGCTGCAGGGCGGTCTGGTGAGCACCAAGTGTCTGAAGCCCTGCCACTTGGCCAAGGGGGAAACAAGGCAGTACACTGCTGACTGGCTCCTGGACTACCAGTGGCTGGTTTGGGGAACACTCTGGCCGGGGCGAGGTGTTGGGTGCTGGGAGGGGGCTGCCGGTCTGCCTGTGGATCACGCTAAGTGCTGGGATGGTCAGCTGAACTGGTCCAGCCTGAATTGGTACAAATGTAGAGTAAGCAGCCAAACCGGCAGGAACAAGCTGGATGCCACCCACAGGTACCATGCTGTATGGGGAACGAGGAGGTTGTTGGGAGTGCAAGGGCAGGTGGCTGAAAAGGTGAGTAGTGGCTCCTATTCTGGGCTCGTGGATTGGACCTGCGTTTGGAAAGTGTAAGTGTCCCTGAAGAGGGTCAGAAGAGGTCTGAGTACCGCGGTCCACATTGGCATTGCATTCACTTGCAGGCTGGGATGTCGTACTTGTCACTCCATCCTGTTAAAAACAATAGCAACAACATTAGCATGTTTTGTTTTGTAAAACTGCAAACATGCAACATGAAAATAGGTGTCAGTGACTATCATTTAAAATGCTATTCACCTTTTCATGCACTCAAAGCAGTTTTGCTGATGTGCCAGGCATGCGAGACTCAAGACATGGGAATGCATATGAGGTTTGGTACTGGTATGGGGTGAGGTGCACATGTAGAGAGGAAGGGATGCACGACGGGAAAGACAGTGACTGCGAGGACACGGGTCTCACCTGGCCGAGCTTGGCACCCTTGCCTGACACTGGGGGACTAGGGGGAACATCATAGTCTGGGTAGTCGATAGACATCTGCCTGCATGGTGACACTGGGCTCATCATGTGTACGGAGTCGGTATCAGAGGTGTGGGATTCTGAGGCAGGGGTCGGGTGGGATGTAAATGAGGTTGGATTAGGGCCGGGGCTGGAGCAGGATGCAGAAATTGACATCTGTCTGACCAAAGAAACTGGGCTTGTCATAGCCACAGACTCTGTGTCTGATGTCTGGGAGTCTGAAGATTGAGGAGGCTGAAGTTGCAGAGCTGGGGATGGATTTGGGCTGATGGACATCTGAGCCAGTAGAGAGCTGGGAGCCATGTCAGCAGAAAGGTGCTGTGGGCTTGCAGAAACAGAAGGTGTTGCAGAGAGGCCAGACTCTGCCTGGCTGTCCTCCTCATCTTCCTCCTCTCCCTCGTTATCTTCATCATCTGGGCCATCAGAGTCATCCCCATCTGAGTCCTGTCTGTCAGCACTTCCTGCTCTTCCACGATCACCTTTAGGGACAAAACCAAAGTGCAGGATGGGATTATGCATCCTAAAGACATCATATTTAAACTGAATATTCAAGTAGTATTTTTGTTTTATAACAGCTTTGACTTTCAGGGTTATCGCATTTACATATACTTCATAGCAAAATGAGGTATGATAGTTCTAGAAACACCCTCTCATTATATAGGAAGACATTAAGACATTAACACCTTGAACCACAAATGCAGTCTGCGCTTGACAGCTTGTGTGGAACCGTGTGAGAGAAAAACAAATATGCTCTCAGTAACTGAGACCAGAGAAAGCTCACAGCTTCTCTCTCTCTCTCTTCCCTGCTAAAATTAGATGCTGCAATTTCCTCGCAGTAAACGCTGTGTATGCCGCCCACATGCACCAAGAGTTAACAAGGAAAAAGACTGCATTTAGATTCTCTAATTAGACCATGGCATTGCCATAGATCATCACTTCAACAGAACATAGCCAGGGACAATCCACATTTAACAGATGGTGCTATTATTAGAAAACCTATTAATGGTCAGGTTGATTCTCTTGTTAAAAAGAACTATGCAAAAGTGTAAACAAAACAATAGTTTCTGCTCTCTGGACTTTGTGGTGAAGTATGGGTCCTTGTCAAATTTTTGAATTTCTGCAGAGGAGTGATATTCCCAAAAATGCATAAAATAATCTACCTGAGTCTTCTGCGTCCTGGTCCTCAATAATACCCACAGCGACTCCCATTTCCATGCACTTCTTGCTGTGGGCTTTGGACTTCATGTGCTTGGTAAGGTTCCCTGTGTGGAGAAAGGGAACAGAGAGGTCGCTCAGGTGGGAGGCTTATGCAGGGCATGGGAGTGGTTTACATAAGCATGACATGTTCCCAAGCACTAGCTGGATGTAATGGGTGAGTAACAGATAAAGAAGTTCTTAAAGGAACGTGGGCTGGTCTGACACTGTGTGCTGTTCTGCAGTGCAGCGTGGGAAGTTCAACTGTGATGAATCATACTGGCTTTTTAAAGAGAACAGGGACAGTCTTCAAAAAAAGCAGGTAAGATAAAACTCTTTGTACAGAAATAATTTCCAATCATCCTTAAAGATTATAAAATCTGGACCCATTTCATTTAGAAAATTAAACATTTTGAATTACAAACATGGTTGGATAAGTCTTTGGCCAAGTGTAGGGCTACAAAATGTATTGTGGCCATTTTTCTGGATAACAATTTAGATTTAAGTATTTTTTTATTCGGTATATTATTTGTTGCAGTCAAAAATAGGCATAATATCTACTAATTAAAGAGGAAAACACAATGTAAGCATCAGTTATTCAATCAGTGTCTTTAAGACTGAACCTACCTTTAGTCTTGAAAGAGAAGTTGCAGTGCGTGCAGTGAAACGGACGGATATCTGAATGCGTACGGATGTGCTTCCGCAGCATGCTAGGTTTCTTGCAGCGAATTCCACATTCCTCACAGATGTATTTTCCTCTTCCACGGCCCCTTACATACACATACTCCTCATTCGATTTGTATCTGAAAATACAACAAATACATCAAAAGACCATTCCTATTTAATACGTTAAAGATTGTTAATATAAATTCTACGTTTTACAAACCCTCCATCAAAGATCTTCACTCGCTGGGGTTCAGATTTGCAAGTGTCTCTGTCTGACTCTTTCTGAATAACTGGTTGAGCATCTGGTTTTGTTTTTCCACTATTCTCAGTTGGCACAGATCTTTGCTGTATCAAAACCTGAAGCGATACAAGAAATGAGAAGCATTTGTTTATTGTGTATTTACCCTAGCGTCCATTAAAATTTGTAATGTTTAAAGCAGTATGTTAAAACTAACTGCTAAAGCAGTGTCAGTTGAATGATTATGTTCTTACTTTTGACAAGATGTCCTTCAGCTTGCCAGAGTAGGTCAAGATGTCAGATTTCAAAGTAGTTGTTTTTGCTTGGGTGTAGTGTATTTTCTTGGATGTCTGTTTGGAATCAAACAAGGACATTACCACTTTTGTGGGAAGCCCCAATGGATTGGGATTGTTTGGGTTTACTACCCATGCAGAATAGGCAGAGATCCTCTGGTCCATCTGCTGAATGTGGAGGGGTTTCCTTTTCATGAGAAAACACCATGTGAAAGTTGTAGCTGTTTTCAAACTGGGGAAAGATAGACGATGGCTGTCTCTAGTGTTGACCACAGACACAGAAGAAGCTAACTTCACTTGTCCCTGAAATGATGGAGGCCTCAGAGGAGATTTTGATGAAGACCAGCGCTGCTCTTCAGGTTTCTCTTGTGGCTTCGGAGTGGAATTCTCTGGCATGGGATAGCTTTGAACTCCAGGTGAAGAACGGGCCGGAGGTGTTGTCGTAGGTGTTCTACTCTCCATTTCCTGTTCACTGACCTCAGTTGTTGTCACCTGAGATATTTGTTTCTGAGTATTCTTTTCAGTGTCTGATGTCTCTGGCAATTGTTCTGGGGCATCAGTCTCAATTGGGCTATCCACTGGCTCTGTGGTGCAGACCTGTCTAACCAGCATTAACTTTCTCTGCCTGGTAATTTCTGACATCTTTGAGTTCAAGTAGTTCAGAGATCTACCATCTGTAAGACATGCAGCTCCATGCTCATCTTTAGCTCGCTTCTGAGTCTTTTCCATAGCAATGTCTAGGCTATTAGCAGGTGAGAGCATTCGCTTGCTTGAAGCAGTGGATTCTTGGGGGCATAAATTTGCAGATGCCAGTTTTTGAGTACAATGCAGTGAACCGAGGGAAAGGATGCTTTGCTCTGTGGTTTGGTTTTGGTCAGTTGTTTTCATGATGTTTTTTATCTGTACAGCAACAGAGCCAGGTTGCTTTTGAACATGAATGTCTGGTCCAATCTTTGGATCACTGTTCACAGCAGGTACAGTGGGGAAGCTGACCTTAGAAACTGCAGAAGCAGATGCTAGTGTGTGCTCATGGGTGATTAGAATCTGTGGTACAGGTGCAGATGCTGGTGTTATATGAGACGCTGTATCAACTTGTGCACTAGAAGGCTGTACAATCGAAGGCTTACTCATTACAGCCTGATAACTTGGCTGTGCAACATAAACATTTTGCATTCCATCATTTGAATGTGACCCTTTAATTTCATTAGCTATTGGTATTGTTATCACTGGTAATGGGATCTGTTTGCCTTGCACACCTGCTAAAGAATATGTCTGGCCTGCTTTCAGTACTGGGCAGTTCATTTGGTATTTTGGTACAAATATTTTATTTTTCTCATCAGAGCTCTTTTTAAGGTTTGTCTGACCACCTACCGAATGGACAAGAGGTTGCACGTGGCCTGCCACAACCCTCGAGGTCTGATGCCATGGATGTGGAAGGCCATGAACTTGTGGTTGTTGAGTTTTGCTTCCAAGGTTAATGCATTGGACCACTTGCTCATTTTTTGGTAGAGAGGCCTCTCCAGAGTGCACAGCAAAGCACTGAACAAGAGCAGATGTGTTCAGATTTACTGATCTAGGTTGGGACCCAGAGCATTCATTGGTGAAGGGGACTCTTTGAATGGGGGTAGTCTGTTTCACTGCCATTTGAGGCTCTGGTGCAATCTTCAAGGACATTTGACGTACCAGAGGCCCCCTTCTTCTTTCAATTAGAGGCACCTGGGTAGATGGAGGACACTGTGTAGTTTTTGGAAGGGCAGTCTGCATTGGTGACAAAGGCCTGCTGGGTGACATGCTGCTGCAGTCAAAGGATTTGCTACGATAGTCACAAGAAATTTCCACTGATGACTGAGTGCAGCTGATTTGTTCTGAGGTAGAACGTCTCATCATGCCTGGCACTCCAAGAGTGTTGTTTGCTACAGGAACCCCTTGAGTTTCTGGTGGCTTCCCAACACTATCAGCTCTTGATGGGCTGTCAGATCTTGGTGGATCATCCCTGTCAAAGGAGGCTGAAATACTTGAGCACCTTGACAAGCTACTGTCTCTACTGAGGCTACGAGAGAGACTTGACTCAAAGCTGGATTCACCTGAAGAGTGTTCCATTTGAGCAAGTCTTATGCGCTTTTTCTTTGGGGGGAGTTTTTCTGTTGGCAGTTTGGACAAGCTCTCACTCCTCTGAGGCCAGCTGAATGTCTCTGCAGGTTTCTCTGTTGATTCTACAATTTGGGTTTCATGATCTCTGTCTGGTTCCTCCGTTACTAATATTTCAGGGACTTGAATATTGTTCTGGCGAACAAGCCGAGATTGCTGTACTGGAGGGACATCGCTTACAATTGCAAAGGATTGCTTGTCATGAGTTTGGCTGGGACATTTGGGTGTAGACATTCTGTCATGGTAACTTTGTGAAGAACTCACTGCAGTCTCTGTATGGCTTTTTACAGAACTCTTTGTTTCCTTTTCCACAGGATCAACAGGAGATGACCTGTCAATGGACTCAGATGTTTCAAAAGAATTTGGTCGACTAAGGGAATTGGTATGTCGAATGACTGAAGTTCCACTTCCTTGTCTCTGGAGTTCTCCTCTTTCTTTACTTGGTGTGCTTATCTGAGCCTCTTGTATTGGAGACAGTCTTGACTCTTGCAATTCTCCAGCCCTTCCAATGATTTGTATTTGTCCTAAAATAGCAGAGTTACTTAAAGATTGGGTATGGTGAGAATTACTTCGCCCTATCGAACCTGTAGAAGACTGGCAGGAGTCAAAACTTCTTGAACATGGGGGAGTGGTCTCAGTTGGAGATTGGTCATCGTCATCTCCAACACTTTTAATTTTTCTTCTTTTTCTTAACAGTAGTGGTTGCTCTACATTGCCAGTAATTACTGCATTTCTGTTTAAAAGAGGCTGCTGAATTCCACGTCCGAACACTTCATGTTCAATCTCTCTAGCATGCATAGGCTTGTTTTTTGGGCCATGCAGTTCAGAACAATAAAACTTTTTGTGATTTTCAAAATTTTCCAATTTCCTGTAGCGGTTACGGCAAGTCTCACATTCATACATTGTCCCTTTGTTTTGCTGGGGTTTTCGATTTCTTTCTGTTGCATGTTCAAAAGACTTACTTCGCAGCTCATGTGTAATACTTGGTCCGTGATGACTCTCATCCATGGAATGAACCTGGATAAGAACATGACCATCATTTGTGGACAAATCCTCAACTGCAATCTGCCTCACTAGTGTGCGAGGATGTACAGCAGGGTTGGGAGTAGAGGGAGCAGAAGAGAATACATCGTCGTTTAGTGAGCTGATCTTGTCATCAAACGACTGACAGACCCTTAGTTGGTGCGGCTGAGGTGGTACATTGGGGAAGAGAGCCGACTGACCAGGTGTGGTAGGCATGGAATTACTTCTTGTTATTGGTAAACATTCCATGGCTGGATACTGAGACGGTACAGAAAGGAGAAATACTTGCTTGGATTTGTCTGTAGGAGTGAAAGGAGATTTTGGTATGTCCGAGTTAGAACTAGATCTTCTTACTGGTGGTTTGAGATCAAACTGAAAAGAGTCTTTAAATATGTAGGATTTGGGGGAATCAATGCTTCCTCTTCGAGATAGGGAAGTCCGTCTAGGTTTGACACTGTCTAGTTGTTTGTCATCCACAACAGCCTCATTGTCTGAGATCAGTTTTGATATGCGCTCCTCGAGAGATAGAGCTTTGGTTTCCAATGGAGGACGCATTTGTCCTAAAGGAACTCGAGGCTTCTCAATAGGTGCTACATGCATGACAGCTGCCACAACTGGGCAAGGAGGAATGTGGGGGGGTTTTGCAATGTCAGTTTCTACTGGTGGAGTTATCTTGACAAAAGGACTTGGGGGACTCATTGCTTGATCTGCACTCTCAGAACGTGAAAAGTAGCCAGAGTCAGTGCTCCCAAGACTCCGAGGACTAAGGAGGCACTTGACTTGTGCCTGTTGAGAGTAATCAGTTGCTTGTTGCCTTTGTAGCTGGGCATGGCTGCCCCCTAGTGGTGATTTACAATGCTGATCTTCATCCTCACTAACTGAATCTTGTGGAGGACTTGTGCAATCCACTTCTTTTAGTGAAGATAGAACCATTACATTTGACCTTAGATTTGTTGGTTGGAAATCCCTTTGCCTCTGGGCTGTGGCTTGTTCAGGTGCTGAATCTGTAACTCGAGGGCTGTCTGCACGCAGAGGTGAAACATTTACAGGGTGGACTACCACTTTAGGGAGAGCGGCAGAGACCTTTGGCTCACATCCTCTCTGAGTAGCTGATGGTTTAAGATTTTCAAACACCAGTGAATGCTCAGATTCTGCTTGGCTTCCTTGTACCATGCTGGCACTCTGCAAACTGCTCTCAGATAATGCTGTTAGGCTGCTCTGTGAAGAATCTGCATCCAAGTCAGCTGCACTACCTTCTTCATCACTGTCCCCACTTTCATCAACATCTGAATGTGTGGCCAGGCCTTTGTCAGACTCTTGGGAGAGGGAACCACTTCCAGAGTCTTTCACCAGGCCTAGTTTGATAGCATGCGCATGAGACTTCTTATGCTTGTATAAGTTGCTCTTGGTCTTAAATGAAAAGCCACATGTAACGCAGGGATAAGGTCTCTCTCCTGTGTGGGAACGTATGTGTTTTAGAAGCACACTTGGCTTGGCACAAGCTCTTTTACAATACTCACAGACGTACTTCCCTTGCTTTTTTGGTTTTTGATCTTTTGCGGAGATATCAGATACCTGACTTGCACCAAAGTTGACTACCGTTGTCATTTGAACAGGGTTGTAACCTGGAGTAACAGGGACTTGAATTGAGTTTGGTACAGTGGCTGACAAAGACTGGCATGTTTGAACAACAGGGGGCTGGCTCTGTGGGAAACCACCTGATCCTGATGGAACAGGTGCATGCATCAAGGTAAGTGAAGGACCAACACTGTAGCTTTTCTGGACTCCTGGTTTCTCTTGCTGTCGATTTCCAGACATGTACGGCTGTGTTGAGTGTTGACCTGTAGACGCCACACTGCCGTAGAACTGTTTGGTTGCATTGAATGGTTGCATGAAGGAGGTTTGTGACTGGATGTTGAAATTAACAGCAGGCATAGCTACGGCATAGTCTGAATAGGTGACAGGAATGGAAGCTGATTTTCCAAGATGTCCAATTGGACTGCTGTTCTTCCTTTCTGTATATGTGAAACCAATGAAATCTGGCTCCATAGCCTTGAGCAGTACCTCAAGGGGAGCACTTGTGTGAGAGGGAGATGTGCTTTTGTTGCTGCTGTTACCACACCAGCTATCTGTCCGTACAGGCTCTGCAACACAAGGTTCCGCTGCAGCACCTTTGTGGCTGAGAGCCTGTGGCTCTGAAGTCGATATCTCCTTGTGCTCCACTTTCACTGTTCTAGATGCAGATGCCTCCTCTGGTCCATCTTCAGCATCTTGAAGTTTAGGCGATCCATGTGATGGACTGCTTGAAAAAGAGGATGGTGTGGCTTCTTTGGATGAAGATGAGATGTTTGAAGAAATGGATTTCTTGGTCTGAGATGTTTTTTTAACAGGAGATTTAGGTATTTTCTTTAGCTGGTTTTGCACCACGACTTTTTTCCTCTTCAGTCCTTTGATGCTTTCAGAATTTCTGCCAGTACTTTCATTTGTGTCTGTAAAAAGGACAAAAGAAAAACTGAAATGTTTATCCTAAAATATTTTCAGTAGTTAACATTTTTCAGATAACTGGAAAATGAATCAAACATTTCTTAATAAATAACCTTTGACAAAACATAAGCATCAGAAAAAATAAAATGTAATTTAAAAACAGTAATAATAAAGAAACAAACAAAATAAAAAGGCAAAAACAATCCCACAAAATATACACCAAAGGTTGCAAATGTATCAAAGTTTGATTACAGCATACAAAATAAACCATGAAGGTGATGTAACAAATGTTAATAATAATATTAATAATAATAACTATTCTTTAAGATTTTTTTAAAATATTGCAGTGTGCAGGATTTCTCTTTTTTTGACCTTTTTGGTTTTTTTTCCTCTATAAACTGTTTTCCCTTTGTTAATAAAATAATTATTTGGAATATTTAAACTTAATTACTTTTACGGATTTCCAAAAAAAATATGCTTATTATTTTTAGAATAACATCTTACAACAACATATTTCTAAGGAGTTAAATATAATACAATATAACCAAATATTTTTGTAATTATATGTTCTATCTAGACATGGTATTGTTTTCGCTGTCTAACGCATAAATTATTTCAGGCACACACAAAAAAAAAAACTTTATTACTTAAATTCTAAACCTAAATCTAGTGTGCTTGCCTACATAAAATTCACAATCAAATATAGTCAGCATTTATGTAATCTTTCAACGCGCAAATTACCCATGCATTGTCCTGCCAATCTTCAAAACAAACACCCAGGTCTGTTATTTTCAGCTTTAATTTCCTCCCCCTTTAGCAGAATACCTTTCATCATGCAAAAATTTGTCAGGCAAAACAACAACTGCACTTTGCGCAATCTCAAAACATCAACAAACTCTGCATTCATCATCACAAACTAGCCAAAAATCTGAACATACCCAAGCAACGATGATGAAACGCTGTGTAGACAAAACACTTCCATTTAAAACGAAAAAGAAAACCCAATCCTCGTCTTCGCAAACCCAATCCAGTATAAGCTGCAGCAGTGTCTCTGACAGCTAGCACATACTGTAGATGAGACTGTTTTGGAATCTAGAAGATCTCCTGAGCTGCTACTGAGGCCCACGCATCATTATGTACAAAACCCACTCTCTGTTTCTCAACCCTCTGTCACCATCTCTCTCTCTCTCCAAACCCTCCCTAACTCGCTCTCCTATATCTCATTCAGCACCGCAATTGCGTTAGTTAGGATGAGCCTTACCTCGGTCTATTCTTCTACCATAGGAGCTCTCAGTCCATGAGCAGAGAAAGCCCAACAAATACATGAGCTGCTTCTACTCTAGGTGTTTATGTGGACGAATAAACTTGTGTGAGTGAATTAAATCTGTCCGTAGGCTCAACATGGTCTGACTCGAGCACCTAAGTCAACATCTGGCAGAAAACAAATCACTCTTAATTTGGAAAAAAGGAACCCTGCCGCAGAGCGTGCACAACTGAAACTTGTTCACAATTACGCACCGATGGGCAGAGTTTACCGCATTTGCTGTGTTTGGACTCCCTGTGGTCTTAAAGTTAGACTGAAGGCTCTTTGTGTGGCTGGTGCCAAGTAGTTACAAAACACATAACCAAGCCTGAACATCTGTGGCAATCCTACACTTATTAGGGTTTCCCTTCTTTACTTTGCTTGGCACGGTTGGTGGAGAGAAGTGGTTAGTGTTGTAACAACAAAGTCATCATTTCCTGGATGTTCTAGGAATTCCCCAGAAGTTCAAAAAGGCTTGGTAGGATTTCACCAAGACATTTGATCTGACTAAACTCAACACTGTGTCCATCTGACAGTGTTTCTAGAAAGAGGTGCTACTGTAGCTTTAAAGGGCTATGAAACACCAAAACACATTTTTTGGGCTGTTGACAGTCATATATGTGTCCCACGCTGCTATAAACACTATTAGGACACATATAATTGACTAAAAAGTGAAAAATTGTTGTTTTTGCGTTATTTCGAGCAAATTCGTTCTTCCGGTTTGAAACGAATTTTTGAGGCTGCGTCACGCCGTTGAGGTCTATGCATATGGTCCAGCGTGGTGACTGGACGTCTGTCCCGGCGCGAACAATCTGACGTCACTTAGCGTGCGGCATTAATTCATGACATGGCCTTTGTTCAAACCAATCAGAGCGCTCTATTGTGTATGACGCGGAGCTTCATTAATATGCATGAACTACATATACAGGAAGACGTGTTTACCTGTGACAATTTTCAAACGGCAGAGAGACGCTATGTTTTGTCGCCAGCCGAGAGGATTGGTTCGTCGGTGTTGCTTTGATAAATGTGGCGCAACGAAGTTTTTGTTTTTGTTTCCATTTCCCTGAGATGAGAGTAAAGCTCGCGTGTGGACCCAAGCAGTTGGAATAAAGTGGTGTATTACCACGCATCATAAATACGTTTGCAGAGAACATGTCACCTGATCGGTAAGTAGGCGTTTAGTGGTGTTTGTTTGTTTATGAAGATGGCAAAGTTAGTTGGTTTCGTCAGCAGTACTCTTTCAGTGTTAAAAGACCCAGTTCCCAGTTCCATTTATATGCAAAACCTTCCCTCTTTCTCTCCCCCGACACTCCTACCTAAACCGAGCTGGACACACCCACTTTCCTGAGCTTTTCCAAACTAGAGGTGTGAAAACACCACGCTGAGACTGGGGGGTTTCGTGGCCCTTTAACAGATTCAGGTTCAACACGTAGGTAACATCACCTGTTGTATTTTGGGAAGGGGGTTTATTTATTCTTCTACCAGTTGCATTCTGATGTAACCCTTCCAAAAAAAAAAAAAGGAGCTGGATCAACTGAACATGCACGCAGAACCTTTCATGTTACCACAGTAGATGAATACGGTCATATTATTAGTAACATCAATTCAGTTCATTCACATTAGACAAGGAGCTTCAAAAGATTCCATATCAGTGGCATTGGGCCGTTCTCTCATATAAACACACGCCACAGTGCGTTCACTTTTTCTCTACGCTTTTACATAATCTTATAACGCTCTCCTCTTCCAATGTGTTATGCAACATCTATGCTGGTTTTCCATGTACGATGGTGAAACATGTTTTTCTAAGATGGATTTCCCGTGTAATTTTTTTTGTGTGTGTGTGGCTAAAATTAGGCCAATTTTGACAATATGTTATATAAGTTCTGGTGTCGGGTGTCATAGTAGCGCAGTGGGTAGCACAATCGCCTCACAGCAAGAAGGTCGCTGGTTCGAGCCTCGGATGGGTCAGTAGGCATTTCTGTGTGTAATTACCATGTTCTCTCTTTGTTTGTGTGGGTTTCCTTCGGGTGCGCCGGTTTCCCCCACAAGTAAAAAAGTACGCTGAATTGGCCATAGTGTAGTAGTTCAGTGTTTCTCAACTGGTGGGTCGCGACCCAAAAGTGGGTCGCCGGAACATTTTCAGTGGGTTGCGGAGTGTGTGGTCAAAAAAAACAACAAAAGTTTCATTTTTAACTTGTTTTGCGTATACCGGACTTTTATTTTGAAATGTGTGCGTGCGTCACGTTGCTGAGCAACATAGAGAGTCAGCTGGTGGAACTGTCGTGATAAGACAGTGAAAAAGAAATTCAGTAACTAATCCCATTCAGAACTACGTATCTGTGATAATGGCTTCTCTTCCTTGGTGCAGAGTCAAAGCAGAGAAACAGGTGGGAGCACGATCTTCGGGTAGCACTGTCTACCATCACCCCTGACTTTGAAACTCTTATCACATCAGTAAAGCACAACCTCAGTTATCTCATTATCTTCCCAAATTACTGTTAAGGGAAACAGATGTTTATAATTGCTGTCATATTAGATGTAAAAATGGTTATGGATGTTTTAATCATTTTACAATTTGCTGGTTTGTTCTGTTCAACAGGATCAGTGTTAATGTTTTATTAACAGTTCAGTTTAGTTCATGGTAACTGAACCTTTCCTTACCCTAACCACGGTTTACAGTGTTTGTCGTTTTTACTTTGTAATATTTCTATAATTTGATACATTTTGTTAAATGTCAGCAATAAAATATTGTTTATTTGTAAGTCTTGCTGATTTTCTCATGATTTTTCTTTCACTACTCGTGTATGTTAACAAATAAATACAAATTAATTATAATTCCTAAAATTATATTACAGTTCCTAAAAATGTGGGTCCCGTGGCCAAACCAGCTGAGAACCACTGTAGTAGTTCATTCCATAACATTCAAAAAGCACTTTCACGTAACACCTTAATTATATTATCGTCTTTTTCAGATTAATGCAAATAACCGTTACTGTCCATTAATGTAGTCAGTATGTCTTCAAAGTAAGTGAAAGATCCAGAAGGGCATGCTGCTGATTTGATTCAGACACTCACCGGTTTTACTTTCATTTACTGTCATTCATTTTAAAAAGCACCCGATCCATTTTAGTTGTATATGTTTTACTTGAGCGCATTAGCTCTACAGGTGCCTGATAGTTAGCTGTGGAACTAACCTCAATCAGATTCACTCTAGTGAACGCATAAAAATCAGCATCCTAATTTACTCGAGTGCACTCCACAGGTTGAAAACCCCTGGTGTAAAGTGTAGCGTGTTCACTCACACAGCACATTTACACTATTGAGAAGCTGAATGGAGGCATGTCTGAAAAACTGTTCTGGAATTTGCCCTGTGATTGAACGCAGAAGTTCTTTTGCCTTGAAAAACGTGACTGACGTAATGAACAGAGTGATTCAGTCGCCGCACAAAAACACCCAGCGACTCCCCGTTTAAAGCCACAGACACGTTTGTACGTCTCAGAGACAGAAAATAGGCTTAGGTACTGGATGTTCTGCTATTGAAGAGGTGGAGGAGAGGAAAGCTTCCTGTGGATGTTGCAATTTGAACAGTCACAGAAATGAGGTGTTATATGATTAAGCATACCTTTGTGCGCACCTTTGGGGTCTTTGAACTCTTTCTGTGCCTCTTCTATTTTATCTGCAATAGAAAAGAAACATATTTCATTTTAACCACATGACAATGCAATTTTGTATACTGCAGTACAGATAAAGCATATGAATTCAGAATTTAGATGGCGTTTTTAAAATAGGGATTACAATCTTTATGACATGTACACAATAACAAAAATACAATTTTGAGCAAGTTATTGTCAATAATTGATATATTAGTGACATACTGACTGATATTTGGATATTTGAGGTCTAATTTAAAACTGTATTAGAGGCCTTCGGGGTGGATATTTGAATAACGTATCTAAAATAAATAGAACAGAGTATAATACAGCAATCATCATATTATATTCTATATGTATAGCTATGGGAATAAATGAAGAGACATTCTCAGCTTCTCTGCAATTACTATATGTATTAGGTTAGAGTATGTTTTAAATGATGTATTATTTTATTCTGTTTAAGGTCTAATAACATTTCTTTTAAATATCTACTGTCAGCTATTTTTAAACCGAAAATTAAAATTGGTTGGAATAATGTCAGCTACCGATATCTGAAGTCTCATAACTTTCTTCATTTAATTATGGTGGCTTGAAAAGCCAACATACTGTTATCTCACTTAAACTTATTATTATTCTTCTTCTTCTTCTTCTTCTTCTTCTTCTTATTCTTCTGAGACTGTTTTTCTAAGTGTATCTCCTCCTAGGCCTTTCAAGCTACATACTTCAAACTTTCGTCAAACCTTCAAACTGGTCTGACTCGGGTTGCTATATCTTTTCTAACTGATCCGACCTTGGGTTATCCCAAAAACGACCCAGAACTGTCCCAAAAGTCCCATTGACTTAACATTGGGTCAAAATTTGTGAGCTCATAACTCTGCATCAGACTGTCCGACAGACTAGAGTCTGACCTCATTCAACTCAGTCTAGCCAGCAGCCAATCACTAATGACCTTTAAACTTACTAGCCACTCCCTAGCAACCGATTTCAGCACCTAGCAACTGTCCCATAGACTTCCATTGTAATAGACTGCCATTGACTTAACATTGAGTTAACCTTTGTGAGCTCATAACTCTGCATCAGACTGTCCTACAGACTAGAGTCTGACCTCATTCAACTCAGTCTAACCAGCAGCCAATCACTGATGACCTCTAAACTTACTAGCCACTCCCTAGCAACCAATTTCAGCACCCTAGCAACTGTCCCATAGACTGTGACTAGCTGTTCTAGCACATGCTAATAGTTTTAACACCCTACCGACATGCTAATCTTGCTAGTAACATGCTAGCATACTAGTACATACTAGTGACATGCTAGTCATGCTAGCACTTGCTAATTCATGCTAAAAACATGCTAGTAACATGCTAATTCATGCTAGAATCATGCTAGTAACATGCTAATTCATGCTAGAATCATGCTA
>CAIGQQ010002490.1:3566703-3581805 GCA_903798035.1 Danio albolineatus
CATGCTAGTAACATGCTAATTCATGCTAGAATCATGCTAGTAACATGCTAATTCATGCTAGAATCACGCTAAGATCATGCTAATTCATGCTAGAATTATGCTAGTAACATGCTAATTTTTCAACTAAATAAACTATTTAAAACTGGCTTTTCAAGCCACCATAAAGTTTGTCCTCAAACTTTACTATCTAGTTGTTATTGGTAATAAATATAGAAATTAGTGCTGGGCAAAGATTAATCGTGGTTAATCACATACAAAATAATAAAAGTTTGTTTTGGCATAACGTGTGTATTAAATATATTTATTATTTATTATATATACATAGAGTACACACACACACACACACACACACACAAAGGGATTACAATCTTTATGACATGTACACAATAACAAAAATACAATTTTGAGCAAGTTGTTGTCAATAATTGAGATATTAGTGACCATACTGACTGATATTTGGATTTTTGCATATTTGAGGTCTAATTTAAAACTGTATTACAGGTCTTCGGGGTGGATATTTGAATAACGTATCTAAAATAAATTGAACATAAAGTATAATACAGCGATCATTATATTATACTCTATCCCTCAGTTTCACAAACAAGGTTTAAGGCTAGCCGTGGATTAAATTGAATATTTGAGCTGTCTCAACTGAGAATACCTTGCAGTGAGGTGTCTTAAAATATGTCCGTGTCATTTTTTTGTCTCCAGGTGCACACCAGTAATGTATTTTTCCAAGGCCGTTTTTATAAATGTGGCTTAAATAGCCTAATTTAACTAAGGTCTAGTCCTGGCTTAAGCTAAGCCCTGTTTGTGAAACTGGGCCAATATGTACAGTAAATGAAGAGACATTCTCAGCTTCTCTGCGACTACTATATTTATTAAGTTAGAGTATGTTTAAAATGATATATTATCAATTCTGTTAAAGGTCTAATAGCATTTCTTTTAAATATCAAATTTAATTACTGTCAGCTATTTTTTAAACCGAAAATTAAAACGGGTTAGAATAATGTTGGTCATACAACCAGCTACTGATATCTCAACTTTCTTCGTTTAGTTGTTATTGGTAATAAATATAAAAATTAGTGCTGGACAAAGATTAATCGTGGTTAATCAAATACAAAATAAAAGTTTGTTTTGACATAACATCTGTATTATTTATATATATATATATATATATATATATATATATATATATTGGAATGTGATTCCCCAGTGGAATGAACCGCCAACTTATCCCATATGTTTTACGCAGCAGATGCCCTTCCAGCTGCAACCCATCACTGGGAAACACCCATACACACTCATTTACACACACTATGGCCAATTGAGTTTATTCAATTCATCTACTGTACAGCACATGTGTTTGAACTGTGGGGGAAACCCACGGCAACACGGGGAGAACATGCAAACTCCACACAGAAACGTCAACTGACCCAGCCTGGACTTTAACTAGCGACTTTCTTGCTGTGAGGCGACAGTGCTAACCACTGAGCCACCGTGTATAATGTAATGTAATGTAATATAACATAACACAACATAATAGCCTGTGTGAATCTCACAGCTATGGCAGACATTTCATATTTCATAACATCTGCTCTGTGTGCAGGAGGGATATTCCTCTATTCGCTCTGAGAATACACCAATATTAAAATGCAATTACTGATTATTACATAAGAGCAGCCAGTGGAGTGTGTTTGTGACATGCATGCAGGCACATGTGCTGCAAGATTTGAGTGTGGAATCAGAAGCAATCCTCTCCTTTCACTACCTCAAGTCTCTCACAAACACGGCTTTCAGAAATACAAAAAAAGCAGAAGAGATCGGTGTGGTCTGTTTCAACCACGAAACCCCGTTACGAAGCATGAGCAAACAACGCTCCACTGTGCCGCAGTTTCAGAAAGAATTCTCTCTCCGTTTGGAAAAATGCGGCTGCCACTGAGAGACAGTGTTTGGGGAATGACTGTGTTTTGTGCATGCAGAACAGGGCGGATCTGCGATGGGGAGCCCAGTGACCGAGGTCGCAGTGTGTGTGTGTGTTATATCATGATGAGTGAGCTGAAGGCACACCCTTCATTAACTCCCTCCCTCTCTTTCTCTCTCTCTCTCTCTCTCTCTGCAAACTCAATCTCTTATATAACCCAATGTATTTATATACAACCCAATCTTAGCTAATCTTTCCCATCAACCCACATCCAACATTCACACCACACAAGAGCTGCTGAAAACAAACTGATTTTTGTCCATGAGATGCACCGCATTTATAGGGATCGTTCACCCAAAATGGAACATTTAGTCATTATTTACTGTCTGTTCACTTGTTCGAAACCTTTAGGAGTTTCTTTTTTTCCTGTTGAACACAAAAAACAGGATTCTTACTCACTTTTCAACGTCAAATTCCAGATGCATTTTGCAACTTTTCCAGCACTTTTCAATTGTGGCAAATTACATATTTACATACAGTGAGGGAAATAAGTATTGAACATGTAACAGTTTTTCTCAGAGAACAAATCCATATATGCAAAGAAAACCAATCTAATTAGTTTACAAATGAAGTTCTGTGTAATAAAAAGAAATGACGCAGGGGAAAAGTATTGAACACATGACGAAAGAAAGGTGTAAAAATGCAGTGAAAGCTCAGACAGCAGCTGAAATCTCTCAGTTGTGTTTCAGCAACCTTCTGTCCTTATGCAATATAAATTAATATCAGCTGCTTCAGTCCAACATCTACATTAGCAGGAGGATGAAGATGAAACCATTTCAGCATGACAATAATCCAAAACACAGCCGAGGAAACTCTCATATGGTTTCAGAGAAAGAAAATGAAGCTGCTCGATTGGCTTAGTCAGTCACCTGAACTAGAAAATACAAAATAAAGATCAGATTTAATAAACAAGCCCCACAGAAGCATCAAGATTTTGACACTCAAGTCTGTGAAAAAAAAAAAAAAACTGAAAAAATATGTGACTTTATTCTCCATATGAGAGGCGTCACCAAAAAAAGCCTTTTCTACAAAGTATTAAATACAATTCAGTAGTTCAGTACTCTATCTTTGTGTCTTTCCATTGTTATTGCCCAGCTTTGTTCTATGTTTGTATTGTTTGGGTTTTTACCAAAACCAGGTTCAATTCCATGTCAACAGCTCCTTTAGAAATATTATTCCCAATAAAACACGTTCAATACTTATTTCCAAAGCTGTACTTACTACATTATACCAGATGATATAGAGCTCCGGATTCTACGTCATTGCGTGTTGTCATTGGCTATGTTTGTGGACAAACGCTGGAGTGCACATTGTAAAGCAATGGAAATCACAACAGAAAGCTGACGTTTTACAGTAATACATCTCACAAACACTCGAAATTAAACTGGACAAATGTGTAGATACCTTTATCTTTGCGTGTCTGAGAAGCTGAAAATCTGCTTAGTTTCTTGTATCAATGCCTTTTTAACAATTTAATTAAATAGTGAAACATTTATTTAAAAACGTTATGGGTTTTTCTACCAGATTTATTCATCACCAACAAAAATGTTTTCTATAGACAAACGTTTGCTGTTTGTTCAAACTACTTATTTAAAATGAGCTGAAACCACAATTGTTGAGGGTTTTTTTTAGAGGGGGCCAACTTTTTTGTTTCATGTTCAATCCACTTAAATTTATAAAATAAAACTAAATTAATTCCTTCATGATGTCCAACAACAAATCAACTTTGTGGAACCCAGCATTTTGTACAGTGCACTCAAAAAAATAGATTTGCTGCTTGTTCAAACTACTTCTTTAAAATGAGCTGAAACAACACACTTCTTCAGTTTTTTTAGACACAACTTAATTGTTTCATGTTCAATCAACTTAAAATTGTAAAAATTATAAAGTTAAATTAGGATGAGACAAAGGAATTGTAAAAAAAATGCTGGGTTCCACACAATTCATTCTTGTTGTCCTAACACAAATCCATTAAATTAGCTTAATTGTTTTCACAAAGTGGATTGAACATAAAACATTTAAGTTGTCCCCACAAAAAAAACTTAAGAACTTTGTTGTTTCAACTCATTTTAAATAAGTAAACAAGCAGTGAAAGTAATTTTTTGAGTGCACAATGTAGAAGCACTTCCTTAAATTACAACACCAGCATTTTCATTTATCAACAGTTACAAAACTGCCCTGGATTTCAGTATACATTGCAAAATCCTCCACTGGAGAATTTGCCTTTGTTATAATAAACCTCCTAGAAAAACAGAATCATTAACTATGAACAAAAACAACACTAAATCAGAATAATCAGTGTGTCCGTGAGAGCCTGATTTTGCTCCATATCTCCGGAGGGCTCATCAAAACCTTAAGAACGGAAAATTATCTCAGTCAAACTGTAGATCACATCACATCACTGTTCACTCATTCTGTTACCGCTAAACCAACACAAACAGATCCTCATGGCCAGTCATAACACCGCCGGTTTCTGCACCATCATCTTGGGGATTTCTGGATGCAGAGTCACCAAAAACATTTATAGGCTTGAACCACTTGGTTTAACCACGAGCGCAGATTTACCGCTTCTCCCATCAATTATTTGGAGCAATCAATGGAGCATATGGACGGTAGTACTGTTACTTCATGAAACCACAAATCCACCTAAACCCTGTTCCAGGACGGGATCATTTTCAAGATCCGGAGAGAATTCGATCTCCTTTTCATATTTCAAGAGAACTAATTATGTGTGAGGGATTCAAAGTGTGGATTAACTACTTTGATAAACACATGTTAAAGTTATAATCATGTTAATTTTAGGGACTTTTCACACTGGTCTGAAATGAAAGTGAATGTGATGGTGTTCCTGCATGATTCTGTTGTCATGACAGCCAGTCAGCGTATGATGTTTGCCATAAATGGGCGACATTCGGCGAGTGTTTGGATGGGTGAGCATGGTCAGTTCTAAAGGGCATCAATTTTACCTCTTGCACAAGATGTAAGATAAGCCTTTGGTGTCTCCAGAATGTGTCTGTAAGGTCTCAGCTCAAAATACCCATCAGATCATTTATTATAGCCTCTGGAATCTGCCCGTTTTGGTCTCTGAGTACAGTGTAGCTGTTTTTGTAGCCTGTGGCTTTAAATGCAAATGAGCTGCTTCTCCCCATCCACGCTCCCATGTGCGTGTCTGCTTCTCCTGAGTCATGTCAGATAAACAGCAGTCAGAGACAAAATCGGATGAAGCTGAAATACAGCTCATTAGTCAAAACTACCAAGTAACTTTATTTGATGTATTTGTAGTGTTTATTCAAGCCTTTCTGAAATGATGAGTCACACACAAATGCGCCTTTACTGACACCATATGGCTGTGGTGATTATAGGGGTGAAGAACTATATATTGATTTTACTGTCTTTATTACAAACATGCTGTTTTAAAAACATTTTAAACTTATAAAACATAAAAATCACAGAGAGTTTGAACAGATATTTTAATCTCAGTGTCTGCGAAAAAATGTTCTGTGGACATGTGTATACGTCTTATTATAGAAACATGGTACCTGTCAATCAATTCAGTGGGCGGGGAAAAACAGCATTCCTACGTCATGTTGCGGTGGGCTATTTTAACGTCAGTGAATTTTGAAAATAGACTTGTGTTTATATCACTCCAATATGACTGTGGACACACTATACTGCACACAGTTCTGTCCAAACAGCTTTAAAAAAAAGTTGATTTTCATCATAGGTGCATTTAACTAAAAAACTGCTTTAGCTAAAAAAAGTTGATGGAGAAAATAGTTTTCAAAGATGATTGGAAAGAGACGTAAACTCAAAAATTTTATTATGCTGCTTGTTCAAACTACTTATTAAAAATGAGCTAAAACAACAAAATTCTGAAGATTCTGGGGGGACAATGTAATTGTTTTATGGTCAATCTACTTAAATTTGTTAACTTAAGAGATTTGTGTTGGGAAAACAAGAATGAATTGTGTGGAACCCTGCATTTTGTACAGTGTATGCTGTCATTTTGCTCCAATCCAGCACTAAACTGATTTGTTATGAGATAGCGTTATGAAGACTGGAAACTTTAAATGGTGACCTATGAAACAACCATTTTTTCAGATTAGCCTGCTCTGCTTTTTTTCGCTGTTACTTTTGGTAGTTTTCTGTTATAGGAATGGCTGACATTTCTATTTTCTCTTGTCATTTTGCCACTTTTGTTATTTATGCCTTTTTGAATGGAATTTAATTAAGGCATTTCATTGTTTCAATGGTTGATTTATGTACAGTTGAAGCCAGAATTATTAGCCTCTCTTTGGTTTTTTTTCTTTTATTATATATTTCCCAAATGATGTTTAACAGAGCAAGGAATTTTTCACAGTAAGTCTGATAATATTTTTTCTTCTACAGAAAGTCTCATTTGTTTTATTTTGGCTAGAATAAAAGCAGTTTTTAATTCTTCAAAAAACATTTTAAGGTCAAAATTATTCACCCCTTTAAGATATGTTTTTATCGATAGTCGACAGAACAAACCATCGATATACAATAACTTGTCTAATTACCCTAACCTGTCAAATGTCACTTTAAGCTGTATAGAAGTGTCTTGAAAAATATCTAAAATATTATTTACTTTCATCATAACAAAGATAAAATAAATCAGTTATTAGAGATGAGTTATTAAAACTATTATGTTTAGAAATGTGTCGAAAAAAATCTCTCCGTTAAACAGAAATTGGGGAAAAAAATAAACAGGGGGGCTAATAATAGTGACTTCAACTGAATGTGTGAGTTTATTAAAATTAATTAAAATTAATATTCAGATATGGACCTTTGAATTGAGACTTTGAGGAGCCCTGTTATATAGAAGAACCTAAAGCTTGTAAATCAGAGTCAACAGAAAGTGGCTGCAGGTGCCGATTCCTCAAATGTTGAGCGAGCAAATGCAAAGTGGCCTCAAACACAAGAGCACTGTTCAATCGAGCCACTTTTTTTAAATAATCAATTGCTACAAGAGGTCAACACCGAGTCCTAATAGTTCCCAATGAGAAGTCATTTGTCCACAGCAGCATAACACAACAAAAATCACAATTAGGCCATTTATGGTATGTGAAACTCAAGCAAAAGTGGAGTGAGATTTTGGACCAATTGGATCTTAGTGTGGGCGGAGCTAGTCAACAGCACACTAAAATCAAAACCAATTGTGCAACAGTTTCTTATAATCACTTAAAGTCACAGAAGCTAGAGCAAACCAGATTCACATTAAACAGAAACGTATCTCATGCCTGTTTACATAGAAAACATAACTAAAAACTACTGATCACTCCCACAGGGATAACTTTGGACTTTATGTGGTTTGGCTCTCTTGATTCTTTTGGTCCAAATACAGTATAATAAATGAATACTTTCAGGCCTGGTTCACTTAGCGTTGACATTTTAAGAACAATGCATATTAAAGATATCAAACACCCCCAAAATGCTGCGTGTTACAACTGAAAATGTGTATTTTACAAGTGCCGCAGTAATGACAAAACAAGACACAAATAAGCATTTAGTCCCTTTTAAGATGGCATCTTGTGATATCATATCCTCTGGACATCTTTGGTCTGTGTTGCATTCAGTTAAAGCACACAAGAGTTTATTTTGAAGTGGACCGAGATCTTTTTATCCACTTCTTTGGTGCTAATGAATGTTTGTATTGCAGCATTCACACTTATTCAAATGAATCATGCTAAAAGAGCAGTTACACCACAGTTTGCTTTAATCAAATCAATCCTGTCAAGTGTAAACAGTCTAAAAACTGTAGTTGGAATCCCTTAAAATGATATTTCACCCAAAAATTAATCTTTTTATTTACCCTCCATTTGTTTCTAATCTGTTGAAGTTTCTTTCTTTTGCACACAAATGATATCCTGAAGAACAAGGGTACAAAAAAAGTGATATATATTTTAAGCAACCAAAATCTGATGGTCACAATTTCACAGTATTTAACTGTAATATGAACTGTAATTACTGTTGGACAGACGGTATGTTACTGTATTTTAAAATTAAAGTGAAAATGACTGTATTTTATCATAAAGATATGCACAACAGTAAATACATATACAGCAAGATAAATGGTGCTCTAAATGTAAATTCTGTATTTTTGCTGTAATTGAGGTACAGTAAGGTACTATAGACTTTACAAGAAATTGTTAACCGTACATCAATTACTTCCATAATCAAACGTACTACAGTGTAAAAAATAAATCCGTAAAATTTACAGTAAAAAGAAATTAGCAGCTGTGGTTACCAGTATTTCACCATTAAAAAAATGTAAAAGTAATTCCTCATTTTACAGTAAACTACCGTATTTCATTACTTTATAGAGTTAATCGGTCTGTATTTTGAATTACTAACATCTACATATCTTTTGCTACACAGATAGACACCGTTAACACAGCCATATGCAGTAGGTGATGAGAAAGTTACATGATGAACTAATCATTCACATCACAGAAGTGTATCAGTGTGTAGAAGGTCCTCAGTGTCGATCACACAGCTACTAAACACCAGTATGGTAACACACATAACATTAAAGTCATGAAGTAGTCATTGTTTATCAACATTAGATGTAGCATAAATCTCTAATGCAGTGTTTCTCAACTGGTGGGGGGGAACATTTTTAGTGGGTCGCGGAGTGCGTGGTCAAAAAAAAAATAATAATAATAACTTATTTTGCTTATACCGGACTTTTATTTTGAAATGCGCGCGCGACAACAGTTCAGTCTAGTTCGGCAACTGAACATTTCTCTACCCTAACTGCTGATTACATTATTTATCGTTTTTACTTTGTAATATTTCTATAATTTGATACATGTTGTTAAACGCAACAATAAAATATTGGGTCGCGGCTTGATGACCATGTAAAAATGTGGGTCCCGTGACCAAACCAGTTGAGAACCACTGCTCTAATGTACGTCACACTAATGGGGAAACAACTAAAAACATCCATAGTTATGTCAACAAAAAGCATAAAAAGTGATGTGCCATGCAGGGAATTCTGGGAAAGTCAATTTACGGTTATTAGCCGTATATATTAAGAAAACATACTGTTAACCAGGTTACGGATTTTTACTGTAGCATTTTTACCGTTGAAATCACGACCATTTTTTATAACGTGTGGAAGTCAACAATAAAAACAAAGTCAATAAAAACAAACAATTTCCTGCAAAGTCTATAGTACCTTACTGTAAATCAATTACAGCAAAAATACTGTATTTACATTTAGAGCACCATTTATTTTGCTGTATGTGTATTTACCGTAGTACATATCTTTATTATAAAATGTAGAATCATTTATTTCACTTTAATTTTTAAAATACAGTAACATACCGCCTAACTGTCCAACAGTAATCACAGTTTATATTACAGTTAAATACAGTAAAAAAAAATTATCAGATGTTGGTTGCTTATAATATATATATTTTTGTCTGTAAAGTAAAATGTAAAGTAAATGTATTTAAAATGAACTACCCCTTCAAAGTTTCTATAAACATTTTGGAGATAAAGGTACAATGTTAAAGGGTACTTAAACCCTAGAAAATACAAACAAATGTACATTTAAAAGGACAAAGAGTAAGAAGTTGACAGGCGTGGTGCATTGGTGATTTCGGTTTCAAAAGAGCGTCGCATTTTAACAAACACCACAAATACACAGTCTGGTGACCTGACAGGAAAGGAACCTCGTGACAAAATTAAGAGTGAAAGAAGAACAGAAACATTTCGCAAAGTTGCTAGTCATGAACCAGATGCAAAAGAATCTCCTCTAGAGATTTTCCCTTCCTCTTTTACCCTCGCAAATCACCACGGTTGATCTACTTCAGGGTTTTGTGAGGAACACCCAGCACTGTAGATATTAGAGGAGACCTATTAAGAAAACATACATATTTTATAAGGGGTTGTGTGGCAACGGTGTGTGAATATATCCAGCCTCTAATGATAATAATCAATTAATTATATATATTTTTATAATCACACTTAATAAAAACAGTCAGCAGAAATACTTTGATTGACATTCTCCCTTTGTACGTTTCATCAGAGGGAGAAAGCCACGCCCATTAGTGACGATCTCTCCCTCATTAGCATAAACAGCCCTGAGTGAGAAGCAGTTGTTCGCCATAACAGTTTTCCCTACAAAGCAGCAACAAAACACTACCCCAGATAGTCATGCAGTGTGCAAACATCTGTCAAACGACTACTTTGAAAATCGTGCAGTCTCGGCATAAGAGGCATTATGAATGTCCATTTTTAGGAGGCATAATCATCTTAATCATTGGCATTTGTAGCTCTGCCCTCTTTTTAATAGACTATAATCTCATTTGAATTTAAAGTGACAGTCACCAAAACGCCACAATTTGGATCAAAGCCAGTTTCAGAGAGTTACAAAAATATATCTGCAGGGTATTTTGAGCTGAAACTTTAAACATGAGCACTCTAGGGACATCAAGACTTATTTTACCTCTTGTAAAAAGTGGCATAATAGGTCCCCTTTAAATCCAATTGACATAAGGTGGCATAAGGACAAACTGCTATTCAGCATCACAATCAGCCAAACCACAATAGATTGGGAAGAAGCTTTTCTTTCCATTCATCAATCTCACTCACCTTTCGTTTCTCCCAAAAACACACTAGTTTCCTTGCAAACCGGTGACCACACCAAACTCCCAACCGCAGATTTAGTGGAACACTTAGCAAGGGGATTTGGAAAACAGAGCTGCTGCAAAAAGGGTGGCAAATGAGGACAATAAAAGAGGCTGAAATTTCCCCTGGTTAACGCTGTCATGACAACCAAGCAGTCCTGAAGCAGCTTTATTCCTTTGGTCATCTCCACTGGTCCAGGAGACTTCATTACATGTTGGCATATGTGCGCTAACGACATGGAGGCTAATGGAAATTTAATGTGATCAGAGCTCTGGTTTTAATGGCCACCGTGGCGGAGGGAACGGCGCGTGGGTATAAATATCAGGACATGAGTGGGTGATGCTTATTCGCATAAACAAATTGTCAAATGAGAGATGGACTGAGCGAACCTGTCCTGAAGTGCAGGGTCGATTTAAAAATGCAAATGCAGGGTAACAAAAGAGAATAGCAATAATTCAGTGCAATACAAATATTAATGACTAAACAAATGCATATAGTGCCACACAACACTTGTCTATTTTTCATTTGTGACCTGATAATTTGGTTTCAGACGTCATGTACTAATATTCAACATTTAGACAGACACGCTGACCAGAACTAGAATATAATAAAGAAGCAATTTTATTAAATAGCATTACAATTTAAATATTGCTGTGCTGATAAAATTAGACTACATACAAAAAAGAGCTTCTCCTATTTGATCTCAAAACTACTCTCTCATGGTCGCCCACTGAAGCTAAGCAGGGCTGCGCCCGGTCAGTACCTGGATGGGAGACCACATGGGAAAGCTGGGTTGTTGCCGGAAGTGGTGTTAGTGAGACCAGCAGGGGGCACTCAACCTGCGGTCTGTGTGGGTCCTAATGCCCCAGTATATTGATGGGGACTCTACACTGCCCATTGAGTGCTGTGTTTAAGATGAGATGTTAAATCGAGGTCCTGACTCTCTGTGGACATTAAAAATCCCAGGATGTCTTTCGAAAAAAATAAAAAAAGTAAGGGTTTAACCCCGGCATCCTGGCCAGATCTGCCCATTGGCCTCTGTCCATCATGGCCTCATCATAATTGGCTTCATCACTCTGTTTCCTCTCCACCAATCAGCTGGTGTGTGGTGTGCATTCTAGCGCAATGCCGTTGCGACATCCAGGTGGATGCTGCACACTTGTGGTGGATGAGAAGATCCCCCTGAGAAAATTGTAAAGCGCTTTGAGTGTGCATTAAAGCGCTATATAAATGTAAGGAATAATAATTATTGCACTTGAAATCTGGCGAAAAACAATGTAGTTTACATCCCAGACCAATATGTAGTGCTGTAATTCTCCCACAGAGATGCATAAAAAAGACTCGGAGCATTGAAACTCTCCACAATGTATACAAATAACCACAAAACAAACATGGTGAATTTGGTAAAGCTAATAAACTCAGTAGTTTCTGCAGTGCAAATACACTAATTCTAACTGATCCAAATGGCTAAACAATTCAGCAAAATGCATTGTGTAGATGAGGCCTTAGTGGTGTTTTAAAGTTTTAAAATTTATCAGTATTTCAGTGATTTAAATATTCTTTTTAATTTCAAATGTAAACACACACATTGGCATTTATCTACACTACCTGACACAAGTCTTGTTGTCGATCCCAGTGGTAAGAGCAACAAATAACAACCTGACTTCTAGTTGATCATTAGGAAAAGTGGCAGAAGATTTTTCCCATGAATCATCTGTTGGGCTGTATCCCAACCATCACAAATACTGCAGAAGACCTACTGGAACCCGAATGGACTCAAGATTCTCACAGAAATCAGTCAAGTTTGGTGAAGGAACAATCATGGTTTGGGGTTACGTTCAGTATGGGGGATCTGCAGAGTGGATGGCAACATCAACAGCCTGCGGTATCAAGACATTTGTGCTGCCCATTACATTACAAACCACAGGAGAGGGCAAATTCTCCAGCAGGATAGCGCTCCTTCTCATACTTCAGCCTCCACATCAAAGCTCCTGAAAGCAAAGAATGTCAAGGTGCTCCAGGATTGGCTAGCCCAGTCACCAGACATGAACATTATTGAGCTTGTCTGGGGTAAGATGAAGAAGGAGGCATTGAAGATGAATCCAAAGAGTCTTACTGAACTCTGGGAGTCCTGCAGGAACACTTTCTTTGCTATTCCAGATGACTTTATTAATAAGTTCTTTGAGTCATTGCAGAGATGTGTGGATGCAGTCCTCCAAGCTCATGGGAGTCATACACAATATTCATTCTTCTTCCACTGCAGCATGACTTTATATTCTATACTGGACATTATTTCTGTTAAGTGACGAGACGTTTGTCTAAGCAAAGTCAGACCTTTGCCTTTCATAGGAGCCACTTCTGATACCAAATGATCAACTAGAAGTCAAGTTATTATTTGTTGTTCTTAAAACCTGGATAGGCGAACTTTTGTCAGGTAGTGTCTACAAATAATGGTCACACTTTATTTTAAATGTTCAATTCATGCTATTAACAAACCATTAACTAAGACTTTTCACTCAAATACTAATTAGCTGCTTATTAATAGTCAGTAGGTAGTATTTGAGTTTAGTTATTGGGTTTGATTAAGAGATGTAAAATAAGAACATACATATTTAACTTATTTTTACATACTTATTATCATACTTAAGTGCTAATAAACAGTTAACATATTAGGCAGGTAATAAGCCAGTAGTAAATAGTGCAAATTGTTACATAAACTAAAGTGTCACCCAAATAACATGTGCAAATATTGTTTGGGTATGTAAACATCTGCATGGCCAGGAAAAAATAAATAAACCCTGAACTGCTCTTCTGTTCATTAATTTATCTCATATTATCTAATCTACAGCGACAAAACAGACTTGTGAGTGTACAGCATCGGCTCTCCAGTATGTAAATCATCCGCCGTTAGCTTTCCACACCACGTGCTTTGACAAATAACAGAGTAGGTGTCAAAAGGTTAAAGTCATTTGCCTGATAGCGTAGGACTTGTGGCATAAAGCGCTTGAGTGCCTGTAAATCAGCCTGTCTCTTTCTCTCTCACACACACACACACACTAAAAAAACACTACAAGACCTATATTAGGAAGATCAGTAAATCACAGATGTGGTTGTGCGTTTGGATATTATTTGCACCACTTTGAGCTTTATTGCAGTGCCTGTTGCAGATCTGATTACGTATTTATTTTATTTAGTACAATTTGTTACAGTTCTTACAATTTCTAATCGCTTTTTATCCATTTATTGCATCCTTGTTGAATAAGGCATTAACTTCATTTGAATGATAGTGTTGAAGCGCAGCCGGGGATGAAACTCATGCCAAAAATATAAAATGACCCATTTAAACGCTGCAGGGTCAAAGATTTTGAGATCAATGTACATTCAGTCTAGTGTATTTTCCTCAAAACCAGCAGATCTGACATGACGGAGAACTCAAACATGTTCTGGGCGGATGTTATTTCAGTAAAGATTGAAGAGTGCAAAATGCAAAAACTGATCCAGTGCGGTGGCTGCGTGTGGAAATCCTTGAGCAATCAACGGAGCTTTCTGGCTTCACGTCTCCCAGCGGGACAGTGTGGGATTGCGAACAGCATTGCAGGATTCAGGGGAATCCTGGAGTCGGTTCCCTGGAAGTGTTTCTGTCAAGTGCTTTCATGCTCAGATGTTAGTTTCGGGGGAAAAAGGATGTGTGTGTGAGACAAAGGGCGAGATGAAAGACACCAAATATGTGCTGTAGTTTAGTTCGATCTTGTGGATGTTCCCTCCTAGGGCTGTGCAATATGACCATATACAGCTGAAGTCAAAATTATATCTAAATATTTCCCAAATTATGTTTAAGAGGGCAAGAAATAATTGCCAGTATTCAGTATTAATATTCTTTCTTCCGGAGAAACTTTGATTTGTTTTATTTCAGCTGGAATAAAAGAAGTTTTATATATTATTTTAGCTGTCAGTTTGTCTGTGTGTTGTGTAATTGATCAGGTGTTCTTAGTAGTTGTCAGGGTGTTGATATGCAGTTGCTAAGGTATTGTGAACTATTGTCATGGTGTTGCTATGTAGATACTAACGTATTGTGGAAGTTTGTCAGTGTGTTATGGAACTGATTGGGTGTTCTTGGTTGCTAAGGTGTTCTGAATGATTGTCATTGTGTTACGCACTTGCTGTAATGTTGCTAAGGGTGTTGCTATGCGGTTACTAGAGTCTTCTTGATGGTTGTTGCTATGTGGGCCCAGTGGTGCTCCAGATGGTTGTCACAGTGTTGCTATGTACAGTATATTTTAAGGTGTTTTGGAAGGATGTTGTTGCAATTTCTGGGTTGGTATGGATCGTTGTTAAGGTGTTGCTATGTAGTGGCTAGGGTGTTGATGTGCAATTTCCAGGGTGTTCTGGATAGTGGTGCATAGGGTGTTGTTCTGCAGTTGCTAGGGTGTTCTGGATAGTTATCAGGGTGTTGTTCTGCA
>CAIGQQ010002490.1:3696627-3715186 GCA_903798035.1 Danio albolineatus
TGCTCAACCCTGCTCCTGGAGATCGACCTTCCTGCTGAGTTCAGCTCATACCCTGATCACACACACCTGAACCAATTAATTAAGATTTGAACAGCACTAGATAAATACAGGCAGGTGTGTTTGACATGTGTTGCAACTGAAATCTGCAGGACGGTAGATCTCCAGGAGTAGGGTTGGTCACCCCTGCTGTAGACCTACACAGACCTGTTTGCAGCAGGTCGCCACCCAGAGCGAAAGACAGCTACAAAGTCGCTGCTAGTGTGAATGAGGCATAATTTTACCCAACTATGATCACTGAGGAACCCGGAAATGTGAAAAGGGTCCATAATCGAACAAACAGACGTATAGACAGACAAGGTATTTGAGGATGTTGGCATCTCGTCTCCAGCACCAGTCATTTTACATAAAGCTGAATGTGCAAAAGCAAACTGAATTGTCTTTAAAAAAGATGAACATGATATCCCAAGATTCATCTCAATCCTCCATTGAGGCGGTTGGCACGTTGATCGAGTTTCAGTCAGTGCTGTTTTTGCGTATTGAAATCTTCAATTCTCCATTCCCGAAGGTTAAATTGAGGTCCATCCCAAAGCACATTTCTGTGGTTCAACCCTACTTACCTCCTGGCTCTTCTATTGGCTGACTGGCTGTTTGGTGGCTCAGTTATTGATGCTTTTCGTCCAATCAGAGAGTGGCCAGGATCCTTGAGAACGAGATGACGACGGTTAAAGTGGTCTGTCCAACTCCATACACCAGCGCTTCAAGAGGAGCCATGTCCTTCCCTGCTACACGGTACACACCTGCCACCGCCGCACCTGATGAAACACAAAACACATGTAAAACACCAAGTAATAAAGAAAAACTTAGCTTGAAAAGACGTGCGTCCAAAATTGCCTGCTACTACTAGATAGGGCTGCATAGTATATCATTTCGGCATCGTTATCGCAATGTGCCAATATGCAATAGTCGCATAGTACAATCTGGAAGTTTTGAGTTGTGATTATAATTAACCAGGAAAGAGTTAAATGGCAATACAAATAATACATTTAGCTACTACAGTGAACAAATCTATTTTAAGGCATGCAGACTTCTAGTCACCTGACCAGGTGTGCGTTTCCGAAAACCATTGTTAGCCAACTAAGGTTGCAAGTTTCGTCGTTACAAACATACTTCATTGATATGACGTTTCCCAAATCCATCGTTTCATCGAACATTCACAAACTGCGTCGCAAACTTGTGCACTTGCAACTACACCTCTGGAGCTGTAGTTAGAAACATAGTTCCTGGCTGTTATGCCCCCTATGCCCTATTCATTTAGAACATTCTAACATTTAAACTTGGAATGATTTTTTTCTTTAAATAAGCATTAAAGGCATCACTCTTAGGTGTAATTTGCTTTCAAAGTATTCTTGCAGTTCAGTTTTAGCGATTTTCATGTTAACAATTACGCTCCCTTCGCAGTGCACTTTGAAAACATTGATGTCATTTTGATCACAGCCGAGCGGAATTTATGTTACGTATCTGAAGCTAGTATACTTTTTACAGTCATTGCTCCAAAGCTTGTAAAAACAAAAACATAGCATACGTTAATGCTTTTATTTAATAGTAGGTTGTTTATTAAGAAATGTAGCTTACAGTATATGACACGGGCCTGTTGGTTAGAACATTTCTGCAGTGGTCTGCGTGTGTCAAATTGTAAAAGTAGACAATTTGACACTTTTCAAAAAATAAAAAATAAATAAACGACATCCTACTTGTTAATAATAATAATAATTATAATAATTATAATTATTAATATTAAATTTCATTTCTTAATAAATAGCCTCATTATTTATTTATTTATATGATTTATATATGATATTAAAATACATGTTAGCTTTTGTGAGTGATTTTATGCTTTAGAATAGAGTATGTACAGTAATGTCCTCAATAATATTTGTAAAGGAAAAACAGGCCTGTATGTGCCATTTACATATATTTCAGTTATTATAGAAAAACGAGTGCATGTTTTTTATCAAAACTAATATTGGATTTTTTTTTAAATGCGTGTGCTTGTAAAACAATATAATATCTTTTCCCAAACACTGCATCGTACTATGATAGCTCAGCCGTGAGTTACGTCGTAGTTTGGGAAACGCATCCCAGATTTCTTACAGCACGGGAAGAAATTTCCAAATAAAACAAGGTAGCGGTCGGTAAGTTTTTCCTTAAAACAAGCAAAATAATCTGCCAATGGGGTAAGCTCAATAATCTTATTTCAAAAGAAAAAAAATACATTTTTACATGCCTTTTTTATTTCTCTTTTCTATTTGGGCTTATTGGAACCTAATCAGAATAAAACCTAAGTATCATCTTTTGATATAATGTACTTTTAGAGAAAAATTATGTCCATATATGAGGACTCATGGTTAATAACATGTTTTGACTATCAGAGAGTAAAAAAAAATTTTTTGCCCAATTTGGACAGTTAAAAATAGTGTTTGGGACATTACATATGCTACAAAACAGTTGACACAGGATGACACTGTATGTCTGTAACAAAATATAAAAATTCAAAGTATACAATTGTGGACATAACAGCTAAAATGTGCTGTCCACGTATGTGGCCACTAAGCCCTAGGAGGTTAATGTATATAGTACAGTGTGTGTGATACAGATGACATATATGAGGCTCTCTGTATCTCTCTCTCTCCGCCAGATCTACATTAATAATACAGCAGAGCTCTGGGAACGGGCTCTGTGATGGAGAGTTATTTTTAAGTCAAACACTATTTGTGTCTGACTGGAGAACAGCCAAAAGTGAGGTCATTGGCACCCTGTCCACAATTCTAGTCTATAAATCTAATGTCCTTCACACATCAAACTATATGAAAGCACCCAGTTTAGCAACGGAAAATATTTGTTAGAAAGTTAATTTCCGATTTTGGTATGTGTAGTGTATGTAGTGTAGTGTATGTGTGTGAATGAGTGTGTCTGGATGTTTCCCAGAGATGGGTTACAGCTGGAAGGGCATTCACCGCGTAAAACATATGCTGGATAAGTTGGTGGTTCATTCCACTGTGGTGACCCTAGATTAATAAAGGGACTAAGCCGAAAAGAAAATGAATGAATGAATGAATCAGAAACACCATTAAAAATACTAATATAAATAATAGTGCAAGATAAACCCTAGAAACCTGCAGGAACACACTAACATCATGCACATCTCTATTCTTTGTACTATACTTTTATCTGTTGTATTTACACTGTAATTGCTTGTTATTGCATTACAAAAAATCTCATGCACATCGCTCACTTTTACATTCCAACAAATAAAGATGTTGCATAAGAAACATTTTGGTGAAGTTCACGCTGGGTTTAAGAGACTAGTGAAAGGCAGATAGTTCAAGCAGAAGTGTGTGAGTACTGACTGGTGATGACTCCTCCGCTCAGAGAGGCCAGGAAGCCCACGCTGATGAGCACCAGTGTGATGAGGCGTCCTCTTTTATGACGCTGCAGAGTCACACACATCAGCAGACCCACGGCACTGTGAACAAACAGAGACGAGAACAGACACCACAGGAACACCCAGTACCACATCTCTGCACAGAGAAAGAGAGAGAGAGAGAGAGAACAGACAGGAAGAGAGAGTCAGTGGAATCACTCAAAAAAATAACGTTTGCTGCTTGTTCAAACTACTCAAATAAAATGAGCTGCAACAACACAATACTTGAGGTGTTTTGAAGACAACTTAATTGTTTTATGTTCAATCTGCTTAAATTAGTAAAAACTAAGAGGTTAAAGAGCCTCTATTATGGGTTTTTGAAAATGAGCTTCTATGCAGTGTGTAACACAGCTCTAAGTGAATGTAAATATCCAGCTGAAGTTTAAATCTGAAAATGCACTGTGTTTAAAACTTTTGATTCTGTAGTGAAATAGTCGACTCAGAGTCGAATAAATGAATCGAGTTGGTTCGGATCTTTTGTTTGATTGCATCGATGTCGATTCAGTACATAACCAAATATGTAGTTTAAGATCTGGTAAAATGTGAACGCGCTTTCCCTTCAGAAACTAGCGGAGGCGCGGGGGATCACGGGACTGATCATGACATGAAGATGACGATCACTGACAGATTGCAGGGAATAAAGGGTTAAAGTTCATTTTCACAACAATACCACAGTATAGCCGACCGTGTGCTGTGTTTGTTCCTGTCATTTTTTGATGATTGATACAATAACCTATGCTGCAGCACAGGATTCGCCAGCCGTTTGCTATTGAAGGTGCAGCATAGACTATGGGACTTTTGTGTGATAAAAATTGTTGCCTAGTTTTGTGTAGTTTACAAAATATGTGTTTAATTGTGTGTTATAAGCTTGTAATCACGTATTTATTAAAGATCAGTGCTTGTACTGTATCTCTCAGGTCAAATCTGTATGGGGCTGTTCACATATTGAGTCCAAAACCACGTTAAAAACGTGACGCGTGCTTCTACCTTTACTGATTTAAATGTGTTTCTGAACTGGTAAACCTCTGCTGTTTGCCTTTGGCCACCCTCAGTTGTTCCTCACACGTGCGGTGCGGTCAATTATCAAAAATAGTTCAGCTTTTGCCACTGTGTGGATTAATCCTGAATGTGTGTCGTTATTACTTGGGCTTAGGTTTAAGAGTACAGTAATATGCTGGTGTTTGACTGTATTGCTTTAATGCATTCCTGCATTGGGCTCTGACATACTTTTATACTGTAGCCGTGGTGGACATTTCTCTCTGTCTCGCGCTGAACGCAGCTGACCAATCACAATAGACTGGGTCATCGGTCCAATCAGCGCAGATTAGCTTCATGCTAAGGAGGGGTTTGAGAACAAATGAATTGCTGTACGAATCATATGAGAGTCGCTGGGATAAAATATGACCTTTTTAATGCAAAATAAAGGCTCTTGATGTTGTCCCAACACAAACTGATTGTGTGGAATCCAGAAATAGTTTTAGTGTTCACAAAATGCAAAAAACAAACAAGCAGCATCTCTTTTTAGGATGCAAATGCATGGTTTGTATGTTTTTAAACCAATAATGCATCACTTTAAAAAGTTATACGAATGACTTTTTTCATCCTGAAGGTCATCAATGTAAAAATGTAAAAGATGACTAGTTTGTATGTATGCATCTTGATCCTTACTAGTTTTTTTTATCTAACAGTTCAGTCTTGAAACAAAAAGAAAAATAATAAGAACGCAAGAGGGTGAAGGGTCAAAGGGTCAGATTCTCCTGTTTGAACCAAGAATGAACTAATAGACAACAAAAAAATAAGTCAAGATGCATGAAGTTCTGCAAAAATAGTGGCAGACTAAACCATGTGGATTTTATATTATGTATGTTGATGTTGACTGATTTGTGTGCTTTTGTCAGTTCAGCTTGTAAAAAAATGAATTCACACATTCTCTGCTTCTTGCTGTGTCTTTAAAAAGGTTCTGCTTTCTTGAATGAAGAGGAAGTGGTTTGTGAGGTTACCTCAGTTAACTAGAATTAAGCATCACACTTCAGTTGCTTAAAGAGATTGCATTGTTTGACAGGTCCATAATCGGCATTAAGCGACACTGTTTTTAATACCACACTTGTACTCAAAACTGATTTTAAGGACTAAATATTTGTAATAACTTGTCATTATGATCTAAAATGGATTATGTGATATAACAGCAGATCAGAATTTAAACCTTAAAGGTGCTGTATGTAAGCTTTTGACTCTTCTAAAGCATATGTTTGCACATATTTAAGAAACATGCTGAGTGAACATACTTGTAATTCTGAAAAACAAAGCTGAAGTCAGTTATTCCGCTTTGAAAATGTGTGTTACGTGCAAGAATGTCTTTTGTTTTGGTCTCTACAACCAGCCCGCTGCCTGTTTAACCAATTATATTTCAGCACTACGGGTGAGAGGGGTCTGGATGCAGACTCAGGCCTCGTTTACACTAATATGTTTTAGTTTCAAAACGGCGTTTTAGAATGAAAACAATCTGCATCCACACTGGCGTTTCACCTAGCGTTTCTGAACAGCTCTCCGTCCATACTACACCACTGAAAACGCACATCACGTGACCACACACACACTGGCATACGCTGCATCGAGGCAGTCAGCCTCAAAACCGCTCCAATTAGTCCACCGTTTTTATGCTGTTAAATTGAAAAAGAAGGATTGGGTGTGTTTATATCAGCCCAATATGACAGTCTATACATTATACCTACACATATGACTGTCCAAACAGCTTAAAAAGTAGATTTTTTAAAAATAGGTGCCCTTTAAATTAATTTATGTAACCACGTACACTGATTCTGTACATTTGATTGATTGCTTGTGTAAACTTATTGTCAGTTATACTTTCATAATGAACGTTATTGATTATTTAAACTGATATTCAGAAAAAGAGAGGGTATGTTTCGTATTTTCAATGAAAATGAAAGGAGGCAGTAATGTTATAGGCTCCGTTTTGTTATAAACATACAGTGAGGATGACAGTCATATAGGGTGATAGGGTGATAACCGTAGCAAACCCTAATGCTTTTTAAAGAGCCCCTGTTATTGGTTTTTGAAAATGAGATTGCATGCAGTGCAACACAGCTCTAAGTGAAGTGAAATGTCCAGCTGAGGCTTAAATCTGAAAGTGCACAGTGTTTAAAACTATTGATTCATCCATAAAAGAGTCGACTCATAGTTCCTCAAACGCCGTGCTTACGAGTCTTTAGCCGTTTCGGCCTGATGTGAACACGAAACATAAAGCCGCGCCCATTTGTGCGCGCAGCCCCGGGAGATTCAAAACCCACAACCCCGCTCACAAACAACGGCGGCGAGCAAAGGTTCTTTGTACCTTAACAGTGTCAAAAATGCTTACCAAACATTTATTACAATGCTTTAAATGTTTACAATACCTATAGTTTTATGTTTTACCAGTTGTTTTGTATTATTGTATTATAGGACTAAAAATGTATGTTTATAGTATCTTTAAACATATACTTTAAAATGACGATTCTTGTTTTAATATGGAAATTATTTATAAAAATCACTTTGCCTTTCCAGTTATGTTTAATTTCATAGATACTGTAATAAAGAAGAAGTTATTCAACACTTTTGTACCTTTTATATGAGAACAATTGTGTACCTTCGTTTCAGTTGTACCATAAAAGGTACAGAACAGTCTCATAAGAGGTCTTTTCAGTACCATATGAGGTACAATTTTTACAGAGGTACAAAACTGTTCCTCAAGGAACATTATTAGTACCATCATGTATCTTTTTTTCTGAGAGTGTAGACTACAGCTAGTTTATTTAATTCACCTATAGCGCATGTGTTTGGACTGTTGGGGAAACCAGAGAACCCCCTTGCTCCCCATGGGGAGAACATGCAAACTTCACACAAACATGGCTCAGCCAGGACTCGAACCAGCAACCTTCTTGCTGTGAGGCGACAGCACTAACCACTCAGCCACTGTGCCGCCTGTTTAAAGTCAATAAGATGAAATACGCCAGTAGTTTTAGAAATCCTCCTGAGAGTCTGAAGTCTGAAGAGCAGAACAGAGTCCTCGTAACACTGAAGCTCAATAAATACTCCGCCGTCTCCATCCTGCTTTCTCATAAACTCTCTACATTCATTACTCTCTCTCTCTCTCTCTCAGTCCTCCATTGGTTTGGAGATAATTATTATTTAAGGGTCCTGTCTGCTCGGCTCTGAGGGGAGTAAACGGACAGTTTGGCTCCGCTGATAACCCAGAAAGAGATACTATCGGCTCTGGAAGCTTCAGGAAGACTCCTGCTCATCTTCCCTCAACAATGAAAGTAATTATCAAACTGCTGTTGTCATGAATTCTGGGAAAGGCAGCTGCGCATAAATGAGAAATGCTTGAGAAACCAAAAGCTCAGGCAGAAATATGCTGACAACTGTAATTTAACACTGCAAAGTGAACGAGTCGATAACAAACCTCACGCTGCCGGATAGAAAAATGAAGACATGTTGCAGCATTAGCACCTATGCATGTGTTATGCCGAGTTCAGACTGCATGATTTTAGCCCCGATTTTGACTCGCCGACAGGTTTTGAGAAATTGCAGACAAATGCCTGAAATCACAGGCGAATCTGTGCTTGTTCACGCGAGTGACAATCACACAATATGAACTATCAAAGACACGATCTGAGAGAATCACAGATGAGTCGCTGATGCCCGGGAGATTTTTGGCGTGCTGTATATCTGGAGCTGTCGGCGATTCAAATCATGCCAGTGAAATGTGTTTTGACTGAAAAAACCGTCGGCGATCACCTACGGCCAATGAGAGAGCAGCATCCACTAGTGTGGGTAACTGCAGGCCAGCGGGAGGTTGAGGGAGCAGTTAAAAACTCATTTTCAGTTAATTCGGACACAAGAAATGGAGGGAAAATGAGTGTAAATGTGGCAGGAGCTCTCGTGTTTGTTTGACATGTCGTCTGAGCAATATCACAACCCAACCTGGTCAAAAAAAAAAAAAAGTTGAGGAGAAACTGCTAATTCCCTTCAAAGCCAGGTGAGCAAAAATGGACATTTCTACCCGATTAAAGGCTTCTTTCTCGTTATGTAGTTAATAACAAAAGATATATTATGTGTTTTTGGGTGTGAGACGTAGTTTGGACAAAGTTGTTGCCGATTCTTCCTATTTTGAAGTCATACAGTGTGAAACTCCCTGTCGCCGATTCATCTTGCAGTGTAAACAAAGCAGCGACGGAACGCTAGCCCAGATAGTCTTGCAGTGTAGTCTGAACTCGGCATTAGTTAAACTTGTGTGCTTAAGATTAGCTATACAGAGGTCTATACCACTATACGACGGTATATACACGCGCCAACAGCTTTTGGCCGCTGGGTGGCGCTTTAACCATAGAATTTCAGCTTTGCCTTTCCACAATAGGACGGCACTGTATGTGTACTATACCTTATGAGAAAGGGTGTGTTCAATTAAGTTATAATTTTGTTGGTTTGTTTTAGTTTTCTTAGCAATAAACATGATTTTACATTTCTGCTTTAGTAAAGATACAATCCATGGTGAGAAGTAGCCCTCGGCTGCAAAAATTAAGCAAATGTAAGAATTAAGTTCTTTAGCCTTTATAGTGCCCTATTAAATTGCGTTGGGGTGAAAGGAATGTTTCGATTTGTTTGACCATTATGGTTTGTTTGACCATCAGCCAAACAGTCAGCCGACAGCGGCCTCTGGTGGGTTTACGCGAGAACAGCAGGAGTGAACGGCACTCGTGAGAGACATTTGAGATCTCAAAAAACATCCGCAGCGGCCTCTCGTGGATTCCGAAAACAAAAAGTGCAAAAAGACGTACCTGACGGCACTTATTTCGCGGCCTCCAGAAACTTACTCAGGACCACGTTCTCAGAATGAGTCTGGGTTGCATTTCTCACACACCTGCGATAGATACAGTTGAAGTCAGAATTATAAGCCCCCTGTGTATTTTTTTCGTCAATTCTGTTTCAAGAGTTCACACTTAGCTGATGATTGATTATAAAGCGTATTTGGCATGCTGTCCCAGTAGAGAGCCCTGAGCTCAGAATATCCTTGAGCCCGGGGCTCCCTCCCGTTTAAAGGGCGAGAGGAGAGTTTGAGCTCAGGCAAGTCTCAAGAACTTCCCCCGCTTGTGAAAGAGCTGAGATATATCTTAACTAGAGTTGCTTTAAGATGCTATTTAAAAGTAGTCAATTTATTTATGTAGTATGTTTTTTTTTGGACGGTGGGAGGAAACCGGAGAACCTGGGGAAAACCCATGCAAACACGGGGAGAACATGCAAACTCCACACAGAAACACCGACTGGCCCAGGGAGAGGCCGAACCAGCGGTGTTCTTGCTGTGAGGCAACAGTGCTAACCACTGGGCCACTGTGCCGCCCTATAGGAGAAGGGGAGGAGTTGGGTTGGAAGAGGGGATTCTTCAAGACGAAGATGACCAGAGAGGGAAGCTCTGGTTATTTATAGTGTGTAAGGATTTGTCTGATTGGTGCAATATGCAGAGCTGATGTGGTAACAGCTGTGTTCAATCATAAGCAGGTGATCCTTTCGAAATTAGTTTATAAATAAACCTCACTTAACGGAGAACTTATTTCTAAACATAATAGTTTCTGTAGACAGTCAAAAATTGCTTAAAGGGGCTAATAATTTTGACCTTAAAATAGTTTAAAAAAATTTAAAACTGCTTTTATTCCAGCCGAAATAAAACAAATAAGACTTTCTCCAGAAGAAAAAAATATTATAGGAAATACTGTGAGAAATTCCTGAATCGGTTCAACTTCATTTGGGAAATATTTGAAAAAGAGAAATCACAGGAGGATGAATAAATCTGACTTTGTCTGTATATTACATATTATCACAATAACAATTTCTGATATGCTGCGCAGCCCTAATTCAGAATGACACGCAAGCACAACATATTGACTGAGCCATAAGCTGCCAGTCACCTGCGAAATGAGACAGTAACATCCAGACAAAAGAGGCCTTTGTCCTAGAGGTCTGTAAACACTACACACATACACATAGCCTGAATAATAAAAGCAGCACAGAGACGTCAATCAAACCACGTTATCGCTAAACTGAGCCAGAGAGGGCACAAAAACGCCTCAGTCCCGCTGTGCCAGGAGGAACGCTGCTGCGCTTCCTGTGAGGTGGCACTGCCAAACAAAGCACAGAAAACACAGCACAAGAAACGCTTGATAAGAGACTTTAGCACAGAAATACTGAAAGAAAAATCACTGAAGCGCAGAGATTGATAGGAATGATGGTGATGAAAGCATTCCTTCGGTGCACTACTGACTAGAGCCACACAATATATCGTTTCAGCATCGATATCGCAATGAGATCCTTCGCAATAGCCGCATCGCAGGATATGCAGACTGTAAAAAGATTCTTGCTGCCTTCAATTTTTAATTCGTCATTCATTTTCTTTCATCTTAGACCATTTTCTATTAGTTGTCGCCACAGTGGAATGAACCACCAACTATTCCAGCTAGTTTCTTCAATTCACCTATAGCGCATGTGTTTGGACTTGTAGGGAAAACCGAAGCACCCGGAGGAAACTCACCCATAAAACCTCACTTTTATTACACTCAAAAAAATGATCACTGCTCCTTGTTCAAATGATTTGTAGAAAATAAGCTGAAACTACACAATTATTCTGCTTTCTTTGGCTAATTTCTTTGTTTTATGTTCAGTTCACTTAAATTTGTAAACCATTACTTTAACCTAAGCGTTTTGTGTTGTGCCAACATGACGGAATTATGTTGGTCCAACTACCTGGTTAGGGGATTTGTAGTTCCCAGCATGCTTTATGTGGGATTGAATTAAGAGAATTAAAATATTGACAATAAAAGTAATCTCATGTGTTCAAAGTTAATAGAAAGACTTGTTTGAGTTTAATCTTCACTTTAGTTTGATTTTCATTTAATGTTTTGAGATTACCACCTTGCAGAAGCACCCATGCTTTGAGTGTAAGCTACAATGCAACAATTAGCAACAATGCAGTTTGTTGCTTTGTTCAGTGAGCAATAACTGTCCTAAAATGAGTTCTGAGATTAGTGTCAATCAACAGTAGATGTAAATTATGCTCAAAAATATGAAATATGCTTAAAAATGGCTCTTTTGATAACTTCAAATAAAACTAAGAGACTTTGAAATGTATGACACAATAAGCATACATGAAATTATCAGACCTTTGAGTTTAAGTTAAATAAAAATACAAACGTATTTAAACTTTTATTTGATAAAATCATGTTGGATCAACTTAATTGCATTTAATTGATTAAATATATATATTTCTAAATATATATATATATATTTTTTATATATTTTTGGTGCTAAACAAATTTATTGGATGGAAATCTTGCCCTCAATTAAATTGAGTTCATCCGATGAATTATTTTTTGAGTGTACCCACAAAAACACACTGTTTACCCATGGACGCAAACAAGCGCTCGACATGCAGAAGTCTGTCTCCTCCCTAAACAGCAGAAGGAAATGAAATGACTAAATAGGCTTGTTTCGCTGACCAAAACAGGAAGCGCCAGTTAATTTCCTCCAGAGTGCGAGTTTGCCTTAATATCTGCTTGAGTTTCTGTACTTCTGCACCTGTGCTTTTCCTTCACGTCATCACAAACAGAGACGTTCTCTGCATTACTCATCCGAACACAGCTGTTTCTGTCCGCGCTGGGCTTTTTCTGTAGGGATTGCTGAAGTGTCAGTCCCATGACTTTGTGTTTTTCAGCCAAAAATTCGGATTCTGTCATTATTTACTCAAGCTCCATGCAGGGCTGCGCAATACTGGAACAATTTTATAATGCCATGTTTTTCCCGTGATATACATTGAGATATAAATACAATTTCACCACATGACTTTGATGGCTCTATTTGCAAGGTCATTAATTTAGATTGATTGGGATGATTTCATAGGGGGGTGGGGGGAAATCGACATGGTGGCGCAGTAGGTAGTGCTGTCGCTTCACAGCAAGAAGATCGCTGGTTCGAGCCTACGCTGGGTCAGTTGGCATTTCTGTGTGGATTTTGCATGTTCTCCCAGTAGTCGCGTGGGTTTCCTCCGGGTGCTCCGGTTTCCCCCAAAGTCTAAAGATATGCAGTACAGGTGAATTGGGTAGGCTAAATTGTCCGTAGTGAATGTGTGTGAATGGGAATGTATGGATGGTTACCAGAGATGGGTTGCGACTGGAAGGGCATCTGCTGTGTAAAACAAATGCTGGATAAGTTGGCGGTTCATTACGCTGTGGCGACCGCAGACTAATAAAGGGACTAAGCTGAAAAGAAAATTATTGAACGAATGAATGATTTCGTAGGGGGGTAAAATATAAATATATTTTTATGTCATTTATTATTTACATATAATAAACAAACTACAGTCATATATAAACACAACGGAGCAAATATTAAAGTCAAACGAACTGCGCTTTATGGTTTTCAGAAGAGTCTAGTAGTATTCAGGTACAGAAATTGAACAATCAAATGTAAAATAACACCGCAAGTCTACATCATATGTGAAGTTTCCAAAACTTATTTCGAGAGGAGCACGTGATATGATTGAGCACTGGATTCTCATCCGTAATCAGTAAAAATCCAATCAGACTGACCCAAGTTTATGATAAATAGACCGATATTACCCTAAAGCTTTATCTTCCTTTTTGGAAGAATCCCCCCTTCCACCCCATCTCCTCCTTTTCCTCCTTTTTCTAAGCCTACACTTACTGTATGAAGCTCCCTAGAAATGCTTTATCCCGTCTAAATTATATACATTGGATTAGTTAGCATTGAAGTCCAAACTGGCTTCAAAAAATGTGTCAAAAATAAAAGCCCAAATATATATGCAAGGAAAAATTATTATTATTATTATTATTATTATTTTAAAAAGAGCAAAAATGTAAAGAAAGAAATTGTTGAAATGATTTTTTGCAATATTCTGCATGAATTTAAATGTATTATCTTTCTATTTCCAAAGATGTTCGGTGACTAAAATATCATTTTAATAAATACGTATACAGCGCTCAGCATATATGAGAATACCCCTCACAAATCTATTTCATTTAACATTTTCTATAAGATGCTTTAGAATATTTGTGCATATACATTGGATTAGTTAGTATTGAAGTCTAAACTGGCTTTAAAAAATGTTTAAAAAATAAAAGGCCAAATATATATGCAAGGAAAAATTATTACTATCATTATTTTTAAAAAAAAGAACAAAAATTAAAAGAAAGAAATTGTTGAAATGATTTTTTTGCAATATTTTGCATGAATTTAAATGTACTATTCTTCCATTTCCAAAGATGTTCGGTGACTAAAATATCATTTTAATAAATATATCATCTTAATAAATCAAATGCACCAAAATATATAACCTATATTCACTGAGAAATTAATAAAAATATTCATTTTACTTATTTATGCTGAGAAATGTATTTCATTATTTCACTATTATGTATTTATATAAACACTTTCATAAATGCACATCTGATGAACAAAAATGTCTGTATTATTTATATATATATATATATATTTTTGAGTCACACTGTTAAGCCATCTGATTGCAAGACATTTAAGAAAAAGAAACAGATTATTGCTGCAGTTTCTCAAATGCTCTGGGTGTAGCTACTGTACATTATCTGGACCCTTACAAAGGAAATGAACTACACCGTGGGAGAATTTCCACAGTAGGTCACACCCTTGGCATTGAATGGATGTTTGACACTGTATTGGTCTTGACTAACAGTCTGCTCCAACACAAAGCTGGCTATCGAGGAATGATCATAGCAAGCAGACAATCTCCAAAGCCGAAGAGTGTAGAATGCTGCATAAGAGAATCCGAGAGCACAGTATCATGTGGAGAGCAATATGCTGACGGTAATTACTAATGATTACTCCACTACACGAGCCTGGAGCCGCCAGAAACCATCCAATGACTCAAGATTAACTGAAGATTAATGAATGACATGGCGTGATGCTTTTTTTAAAGGTCCACTTCAGACTGACTGATTGCTCATGTAATTTACAGTCTTCCACAAGCAATGATTTCACTTCTAAGCACACAAAAGAGAACTTACTATAGTAAAACTATGATATAATTACGCACAAAATAAAAAAGCAATGTTTTGAGCATGTTTATTGGTAATATCATGGTACTCGCTGATATACTGCAGCTTTAAATACATAAATCAAAGTAAATACATTAAAATGACGTGAAATCGTGATCAGGAAAATGTCAGAAATTGAATTATGTGAGATGGGATATGATGTTTACCACACAAAACATATGGTAAAGGGAACTTACTATAGTAAAACTACTACATTTATACACAAAACAATAAAGTACCATGGCTAATCTATGTTTTGAACACATTTTTAATAGTAATATAATGGTATTCACTGATACACTGCACTTTTAAGTAGGGCTACTACATAAATATCACAGTAAATATATAATAAAAATGAGAGATGATCATTTGATTCTGAATGACTCTCATGATCGTGTATCATTTTTTTTACAATACAAAAAAGTGGTAGAAATTTATCATGCGAGATGTGATATGATGATTTTAACCACACAAAACACATGGCAAAGGGAACTCACTATAGTCAAACTACTACAGTTATACACAAAACAATAAAGTACCATGGCTAATTTATGTCTTAAACACATTTTTAATCGTAATACCATCGTATTCACTGATACAGTGTGCCTGAAAGTAGGACTACTACATAATTATCACAGTAAATATATAATAAAAATGGGAGATGATCATTTGATTCTGAAAGACTGTCATGATCATGTATCATTTTTATTACAATACAAAAAAGTGGTAGAAATTCATCATGTGAGATGTGATATGATGTTGTTAACCACACAAAACAGACGGCAAAGGGAACTCACTATAGTCAAACTACTTCAGTTATACACAAAACAATAAAGTACCATGGCTAATCTATGTCTTAAACACATTTTTAATCGTAATACCATCGTATTCACTGATATAGTGTGCCTTTAAGTAGGGCTAATACATAAATATCACACTAAATATATAATAAAAATGAGATGATCACTTGATTCTGGATGACTGTCATGATCGTGTATTGTGTTATTTACAATACAAAAAAAGTGGCGGAAATGTATCATGCGAGATGTGATATGATGCTGTTTACCACACAAAACATATTGTAAAGGGAACTTACTATAATAAAAATACTACAGTTATGCACAAAACAATGAACTACCATGGCTAATCTATGTTTTGAACACATTTTAATAGTAATATCATGGTATTCACTGATATACACTCTCAGAAATAAAAAAAAGGTACAGGAGCTGTCACTGGGGCAGTACCTTTTCAAAAGATACATATTTGTACCTGCAGTGACCATAATGGTACCTCAAAGGTACTTTGTAGGTACATTTGGGCACTAAAATGCACTTTTGAGGTACCACTGTGGACTCTTTGGGTACAGATATGTATCTTTTGAAAAGGTACCACCCCAGTGACAGCTCCTGTACCTTTATTTCTGAGAGTGTACTGTGACTTTAAGTCTTTAATAGTACTATAATATTACAGTTTTTCTCCATTGGTTTGGCTCATTTCTTGAAATAGAAATTACATTCTCAAAACAACATGGACAAACCTCGAAATCACTTGGCAATTGTTCACAACAGTATAGCATTTCTCATTCATTTCATCAAATTGCAAATGTCTAAGTACATCTTAGCAAATTATTAAGTACAGACAGCCGACGTTTAGCACAATTTCCCAGTGAATAGATCTTGTTTATCTAAACTGATTGTTGATTCTCAGTCTAATGGTTGTTCTCTCCAAAATGTGTCAGCGTCATTTCATTGTATGTGTCATTACATGCACAATAGTCTGTCCAATTGTCAAAATTAGTCAAGACCATAATACCATGAATACCATACAGTAGGTGAATCCTTGGGACATTTGATTACAATTTATTACAGCAATCGACAGACAAGGGACGAAGATCTGGCTGTAATATTATTGGCCATCAGGCCACAGTGAATGTCTCAGGCCAAAGATGGCGTAATATAACTATGGTGCAATATAACTATGTGTGCTGCCATATCTGAGAATGGTGTGGCCACTCACATCCCCAATCCTGGCCCATACCATACACAGAAGCTCCTCATCTTTGTGGACCGCCTTCATTTTGATTTGATCCCTGAAAATGAGAGCGGTCTCGTGGCGCCTCACCTAACACAATATGTGAAGAACAGTGAAGAACTGTTATCAAACTCCAGCTTTATTTATAGCACTCTAGTTTTTTGTTTGTGTGTTTATATTACGGTTCATTATGCTGTATACTGTTTCTTTTTGCTCTGATATATGGAAGTTACTTTGTGTGTGGTTGATCATTACAATAAAAAAAGGAGTTACCATTTCCTTGGCAGTATGAGTGCAATGTGAGACGTCAAAGCTTGGAGGCTACTCTTACCCTAAAATCCTATTTTTATTTTATTATAATTTTTTTTTCCCGTTTTATACATAATTGTATTCTGTTCGCTAGACAAAAACAGTACAGTAACCATTGTCACTGCATGACTGGGCTAAGACTGTAAGGTGGACATGACGGATATTTTAGTTGTCCTTTGCCATAGTGACAAAACATCTAAACATTTTGACTTGCAGTGCTTACATAATGCCAACAGGACGAAGCATTTTGGGGGCACTGACTGTTTAAATGAGAAGGAAATTTAGTTTTTACACGTGGGTGAACTGTTTTGGGGAGGGTGTGAGCTGTTGCAGGTGAACCATGGTGTTGTGCCGAACCATCCACATTATTCTGGCAAAAGCACCATACTTGTTGAGAATGTCCGCTTTGTTTCAAGAAATGAGCCAAAGCAACTGAGAAGGAGATTTGCCATTGTTGAGGCACTGACTTTTTATATGGGAAAGGAATTTAGTGTTGATACATGAGTGAACTGTTTTTGGACAGATGTGAGCTTTTGCAAGTGAGCTATAGTGTTGTGCTCAACTGTAACACTGTTTTGCCAAATGATCTTAGAATTTTGAGAATGTAATTTCTGTTTGAAGAAATGAGCCAAACCAATGGAGAAAAACTGTAATAATATGAATTTAAAAGATCATTTAAATTTGTGATTTGTGCGGGATGCATATGACGAGACTGTATAATATCATAGTATGCACTGATATACTGTGCCTTTAAGTAAAAATATAGTACATAAATATATAAATAGTTGATATTTTGATTGTGAATGACAATCATGATCATGTACTTTTTTAACCCCCCCAAAATGGCAGAAATTCACCATGAAATGTGCTGTTAACCACGCAAAACAGATGACACAAGGACAGGACGGATTTAGTGATTTGGAGGGCCTAAGCAATTTCAGCCACGGGGTCCAAAAGTCCTAAATGCACCGTTTCTACTTTTATTTCATTTCTATTTATTTAGCTGCTTTTTATATATATCATTCAAACTTCTTTTCTACATTTTACTTAATGCAATCTCTCTAAATGATTACTTTTCTTAAAATGCAGTTTACAACTAAAAATAAAAATAAAAACTTTGACTGCTGGACTGCTCCATGATTAGGGATGGTGGACAAATTTGTACAGATGTAATAATATTTTATTAAAAAATATTATTATTACATAACATTACATTATTATAATGATATTATATTATATTTTATATGAGATAATATTTAATTACGTTAAAACTTTGACTCTCACCATAAAAAATATGATAGAAAACAACGTTATATATAGTTTATAGGTATAATTTATACTTCTATATATTTATTAGGGGCTCACAGATTTCCTGGGGCCCAAAGCAGCCGCTTACCTCCACAGGGAACTTACTATAGTAAAGATACTGTAGTTAGTTAGTTAAAATACTACAGTATAGTTATGCACAAAACCAAAAAGTACCATGCTAAAGCTGTTTTAAACACATATATAAAGCTCTTCAATAATGGTATGTATCATGGTTTCGCTGATATACTGTGCCTGTGTGTGTGTGTATATATATATATATATATATATATATATATAT